>ML058424.1:1973206-2206699 GCA_003013855.2 Liriodendron chinense | reverse complement strand
AGGGTTTGGAGGTAAAAACCTGTGGCATGACCCAACTCAACTTCAGTTTGGTCTGATTTTTGGGCTCTGCTGGTGAGCATCTGATGGACGAGTCAAATACCGCAAATACAGCATATGGGCCCCACTCTTACCTAGTAATACCGTAGCTTACTATGGTACTGGGACAACCAAAGTATACTCCAGGTTATGTATATACTTTTGGTATATCATCTAGGAGGAATGATCAAATGGAGGATATGATAATTAGAACACATTGGATTGCAATGTTTATCTTAGAGGAATAAACTGGACGGTGATCTTTCTATCCCCTTTTTTTTCCACCCAGCTTGTCCGTTTGATGTGGCCCCATTGTTAGATCTACGTCCCAAAAATCATCATGATCCAAAATTCATGTAGACCACACCGAAGGGAAGAATGATGGACAATGGGGAAGCAGACACTCACCATGAACTTCAGATGTAATGTTTGGAACCGAGTTGTGGAATTCAGTACTAATCAGGTGAGTCCCACAATAATGAAGAGACGAGAATATCCAATCCATTCCAACAACCAGGTCGGCCATGCAACGTGAATGCATTAGTTTTACTTGTCACTGTACATTCTCCTTGCAGTTTAGCCCACGTGAGATTTGGATCTGGATGAATTTGGAACGTACGTACAGTGAACATGAATATGATTAAGATTCATGGTTTGAATTCCAGATAAAAATCATGAGTGGGCCCCACACAGCTCAAACATATGGTAATCACTTCGATCATTCCCCATGATCAAGTGCGAAATTTGCTTCCATACGCCCTTTGGCCTATGCCACAGATCAGGACACATTTTAATGGTCAGGATTGTCCTATTGAGGACATCTGATTCAGCACCAACATCCGGACATCAAAAGAAAAACCCTAGGATATTGTGCATGATCAAAACAGACCAAGGAGTGCTATGGCCATTGGTGCTGGAGAAATTGAAGAGGTAAATCCTGCAGATGTGCTAATGTATCACGCTTGTATGAGATCGATCCACCGAAATCATTACAGGGGGTCCCAACATGAACATGTCATGTCCCATAAATCAGGCCAATTCACTCATCAGGTGGTACCAGGAACGTATACATTCAAAGGAAAATTCCCAACAACCTACATTCACCATACATGTGTGGCCCACCTGATGAGTGGACCAACCTAATCTTTTTGATATAGAAATTTCACATACAGCCCGATTCATGCACCTTGTCTGAGTAGACTCGGAATCAGTCCGACCTGATCTGGTTTGACGCTGCAGCTGTCACCTAGATGATTCACCCCGAGTCGGGTGCATTGGACCGATTCACTCTCAACTTGGTTGAGTCACGATTCAACTCACAACTGAACAGATCAGACCGAATCGCTAAGTCTTAAAACCAAGGGCCCACTTTGAATTTGGCAAGGATCTTGATATGTGAGCTTAATTTACCTCTTAAACATGTCCTTGCACCGAAGGCTTTGGCATTTGTCAATGGGTTCATGTGCTTTTAATTACTCGTATTTATTGTGGCTCACCATGTATATTTTGACTGTAAACGTGTATTGAGGACCATCATAGGTTGAAATGGGGGAGAGTGAACCTCCGATGACGATCCGACGGTCCACCTGAATGAAACCTGAGCATGAGAGGTCGTAGCAACCAGTTTTGACACCACCGTCTGCCTGTAGACCATACACATGTGAAAAAAAATAAAAAAGAATTTCCATAAGAAATAATTGGACAGCTTAGATTGCCTGATGGCATTCACTACGAATGAGGAGCTATGTTTGGAAAATCTTAAAAACTCAACTTAGGCTTGACCAGGCTTCCCCACTTGAACAACTCAATTTGGCAATGAGTTAGTCAAGAACAGTTAGAATCAATCAATCTGGTCAACCACTCAAAAAACTGGAAAAAACTCAAATACACTCAATAAAACTCGACTCAGCTTCCCATGATTCTAAAGTATTTACAAGTTTTAAATAATAAATATTCCAGACTTGAAGAAACTTAAGAGTGCTTGTCTTGACTCAATGGACTTTCTGAGACGAATTCTGATTAGAACAAGTGGTGGCCAACATCATGAATGGCCAGGATTGAAAAAAATCAGTATGAAAAGATCAATCTAGGACAAAAACAACTCAAATATGCATTATCATTTTCAGCGGCCTGAACCATATGACCTGTTATCAAGTTTGTGCGTATAATATGTCGTTGGAAAGCAATCAACAAGATCTATGACCTGGCCAATATAACCAAGGTTCATTGGCCTTTAAATGACTTGGCAAAGTTCAATCATTTTAGGTGTTTAAGTTATGGTTTTGATATGCTTACAGTTTTAAGAGCCCATGTCATGGTTCAAAGTCTAGAATCATTTACAAGATTGGGTATAATTAGACACTGTTTTCTATTTTTAATAATTTTTTTATTATTTTAAAATAGTTTCTTATTTTAAGTCAAAGTAGGAGTCTTAGGCCTGTCTAGCTCATATGAGCCGTCAATTTGGATATGGAGGCCGCGGGATAATATTATTGTCGCCTCCATGTAAGTTTGCACATTTAAGCACATCAGCTTTCGATGATCCACATATTATCCTCCGTTGGTCCAAATTGTTGAAATAATGAAAACAGACTGGCAATCCCCTGATGATCCATTTTGGACCTGAGTTGTCAAAATAGATAACCGCTGCCCATGTGCAGTTTATCCTCCGAATATCCTACACTGGCCTTGCAGGATTATCATGGCTTATTGTGGAGTGGGTTATGTGTTGGCTAGGTAAGTTTGCGAGTGAATAAGATCCTAATTGGACTTTTGAATTGCTGGTTTCGTAAGAATTTAAGCTCTTAGATATCAGTAATGGTTTAAGATGAGTGCGTGGATAGAAGTGCATTTATAGTTTTTCCTATTTAGTAAAAAAAAAAAGAAAAGGACTCCAGTCAATGTAGGTATATTGTCAAATCACGTAAATCTTTATACCTTTTATCTTTTGGTTTTTCCTTTCCTTTTAAGATTTTGTTTATCTTGTCTTTTAATTTTTCTTTACTTGTATTAATCATGTGCTGCTATTTTTTCTGCAACACCCTTTGCCCATGCCAAGCAAGTGTTTTGAAGGGGTCGGGGCCTTGCCTAGTTGGTAGACTCTGCAGAATTTCAACAAGGGGTCTCGGTCTTGAAACCCATCAAGGTGAAATTCCCGCTTCTGACAGCCGCAATGGGTGCGTTGCATGACTAATTGGGTGGATGTGTTGCGCCATTGACTGGGTGGGTAGGTGGGTTGCATGACTGACCAAAAAAGAAAAAGAAAAAAAAAAGAAAGCAAGTGTTCTGAATTCTTCTGTTTAAGATGGCAATGGGCCATGTTAGTCAATGCATTTTACTTAGTAGGGTACAATGTACAAAACAAATGGATGGGTAGAAAATAAGAGAAATACTTTAACATTGAGGGAAGCTAGCCTCGTTGAAACACTGAGGTCATGGTATCGATTCCCATACTGGGGTGGCTAACATTGTGACATGGCTAACATGGTGGGTGGGTGTACTAACAATGGAGTGTGTGAACTAACCCAAGAAAGAAAAACTAAAAAAAAAAAAAGGAAAAGAGAAATACTTTAACATTCTGGCAGAGTGTGATGGATGATGTGCAAGTACTTAAGAGGGAAAAAAGAAAATTTGCATGTACTTAAAACTTATCCAAGAAATTGCTTATGTTTAGCACAAGTAATTTAAGCTAAGCTGTCCGAATTACAGGTACTAGCGTTTAAATGTATCTTGGATCAGATATTATTATTATTTGATTATCTAAATATTAGATTGTTGGATACTTATTGGACTCTAAAAATAAAAACTACACAATGATCTTATTTAAAAATAAAATAAAATAAATAAAAAGGGTGTCCCCAACTCAGACGTTAGGATAGTTCAACCAACCTTATTTTTAGACTATATATCTTACCGATAGTGGGTTCCATAATTTAAGTGGTTTCATTTGAGGTAATCATATGCACCACGTGACCATTTCTAAGTGCCTATGTATCAAGCAGCGTAAGCCGCTAGAGTATCAAATAACTCTTAAGAAACTAATTATCTTAGCCAACCGTTTAATTTGTACAGTGTGATCACCTGAAGAGTCTAACTCCCTAAAAATGAGCATTATAAAATGCATACAACCCACTCAATGGAATCAGTTTGAAGATTTTCATGCAGTATCTTACTAATTACTAGAAATTAAGAAAAAAGAAAAAGAAAATAAAAGAGAAAAGGGGGAAAAAAATACTTACAGTCCAGTAGGTGTAAAATCGAGTTTTATTGTCTCCATAATGGTCTGCATATATCTGGTAATTTCAACTCCAACAAAAAGGTTAGTATTTCAAAATGGAGGCTTTCTATAATACATCCTGACTTACTATAATACATCCTGACTTACTATAATACAATGTATGTCGGGACTTTTGCCTAAGAATCTGGTAATCCAGACTGTTTATATGATTGGTCACACTTTGGATGGTAGTGCTAATAAATAAATGCCCCAAAAATTGTTCATTTCAGCCCTGCGATAATTCAGCTCTTTAGGTAAGAGTAAAAGGAGGGAGTTTGGTAGACACCTAAAAATGAGTTCATTTCATTTTAGTCATCTCACGTAAATGGTTTGGATTATTAAAAAGACTCCAAATCTAACTGCTAAATAATTAGCCTCAACTAAATAATATCAATTGATTTTTAGGCATCTACCAAACAGGGCTAAGAGATTTCTTGGGTGTGCCCCCATCTAGTGGGAGCACTCACATAAATGGTTTGGATCATTAAAATGACTCCAAATCCAACGGCTAAAGCCAGATACATAGCATGCTGATGCATGGGATATTTTCTAGCAACTTCTTCAAAACATTCAAGGCCTGTTTAGTTATCACTTGAAAATGAGTTCATCACATTTTAGTTAACAGTAGCTATGTATTAGAGATAATATTTTTTTTTAGGAATTAAAATGAATCCTAACTATTATCTCTAATTCATAATGTGGCCCACCCAACGATCAGATTCTCCTGATTTTCACACCAAGTGATCATCATCACACGTCTTTTACACCAACTGCATATTCAAAGAATGTGGCATGTTGGTGGGAAAGAAATGGTTGTATCAGATACATCAGCTGTATATTATCATTTCTATTAGGAAGAGCTGTGAAGGCGTACGTACCGTCCATCCGGCATTAATGAAATTATTGTTGTTATTTACAAATACTGAAGCCGAACTATATAAAAAGCTCTCCACCGGCACATTCCAAATATTTATAATACCACTTGCTCCATAGTAAGGCCCTTCCCCCTCTTTCAGCAGTCCACCGGCACTCTGGTCCACAACACACCCAGATCATCAATGGACGGTTTGATTTACGGCTTGCAATGGTCTGGGCCAAGGGCCCACAAACCCAAATTTTCTATAGGGCCAAGGGCCCACATCATGCCCAGATCATTCTTGGACGGTTGGATTTAGATCTAATGGGCTAGTCCTGGGCCTAGCAAACCCAAAAGTTTGAATAGGGTAGGCCCGGCCAACAGGCCCGGACCATTGACAGCCTCAGCTCAGTTTCACTGAATTTAGTATAGAAGACTGAAGCAAGGCTCCAATTCCTAATGTATGATGTATCAGGTCATCACGGCTAAGGAATAACTCACTTCTCTTACTATTGATATATGGGCCTGGTCATGGACGGTTGTGATCAAGTTGCTCTTTTGGGTCCTTCGAATAGGGACCGTTCCTTGTGGGCAGCTTCCACTCTTCTGCCATAGCTGTTGAAGTGGTTCTGATGAAACTTTCTTGACATTTGATGTGGGATAGTCGCTGGGCCACATCTGTTGAATGAGGATCCAATAGTGTATCAGTAAAGAGCTGTGCAGATACATGCAGGCATATATTCCAACGTGATACATGCGTGAGATCCATGGTTTAAAGACTCAGATTAGCTGATGCAACTCGTCCAAATCGTTTCAGACTCGTTCGGACCTGATCCGGCTTGGTTACCCACGAGTCCCTCCTGAATTGGGCAAGTCGGGCGATTCAGCCCCAACTCGAACAAGTTGCGACTCAACTCAGGGCCAAACGAGTCAGATCGAGTCACCAGCCTTTTAACCATGGGGTGATCTTATCCAATTATCAGGTGGGTCCCACTATCTGGTCAAATATATTAATGAAAAATAAAAAAAGAGCACGAGTGTTCAACTTAAAATGAGCTGGCGAGCCTGATTAGCTTCTATGCACTAGGGACCATCGACGAGCGGCTTTGATCTACACGGAGGTCCCTACCTTATTCACGGCTCAGATGTTCTACACACTTGCCAGGTGTGCAAGTGTTTCATGTTTACAAATGGATGTGGGGCCAGCCAACCTCGAGTGGAATAGACATACCTGAATGGTGTGATTTTTGAGCAGCGGGTGATCAAAAGCAGGCTGATGGAAGATGTCCACACAATCAATGATGTCCCCATCTTCGCTCTGTATAGTAACAGCCAAATGAAAAAAAAAAAAAAAAAAAAAAAAAATGAGAATTATTGATAATGTTACAGACCATTTGTTGTGGTCCGTTTGGATAAAGGGTGGAAAATATTATAATCAGTGTGTTTGGATAACATGTTGGAGTAGGTGATTGTGATTACTAAACTCTAGTTCCTGCGTTTGGTTCAAGTATAAGTTGAAAATCATACGGTATTGATCATACTACAAAACATTCCAATCACTGATCTGTACCATCAACCATGTGGTTCCCACCTTTAATTATTGGGTGACAGTGAGTACGATTTCTCTTGGCTCTCACTTGAAAGCAACATAATCGTAATTTATTTATTTTCCCCAATTGCAAGTATTTTATTCTGAGTGGAACTTGGAAGTTGCATGATGTCAGTTTGGAGCTCAGACTCATACTAAAATGGTAAATCTACAATTTGGCTCCTTTACAGCAAGATTCTTTAGAAATTCCAATTTCACAAATAATGCCTCAGTGGACCGAGTTGCTTGGCAGGTGCTGCTTGGTGACCGAGAATTAACAAAATGTACTCTATTTGTTTTTTATTTAAAAAGTAATGAATTTGAGAATTGTAGGGCACATATGGTTTGTAGATGACATGTAAACTGTCTAACATACAAGCAAACAAAAAATCATGCTTAAAAAAATCATCTATGGGTTACAAGTGAATTTGGATGTTTTTGGGTGGTGCAAATTATTTTTTATGGTGTGGCCCGCTCAATGATTGGATCCACCATATTTTTGTAAGACTTCTATGAGGTGGGCCTTACTTGATCATCGGTTTAGATATAACCGTTGGATTATTCAGATTGAGAGATTCAGTTGGCCCTACTACAGTTGTGATCATTACAGATTGGTTTGGGGTGGGATACTTGAATTGTGGTCCATTTGCATGGTTACTAAGATTGATACGGAAACCTATGGCGTAGAGATAGTAAATGAGAGAAGTATGATGGGTAAGCTTCTTCGATTTTCTTTCATATAAATACATGCCTTTGTCCCCTCACCCACATATAGGGAAAATTCTAGCTCTATTAAGAGATTCTCCTAAGAGTATAAGGTGTGAAAGACCAAGTATCCTATCGGCAACATCAAGATATTTAGAATGTCTTCCCTATAAAGTACACATTTAAAATTACAATATAAAAATCTCCATTATTGATGCATAGATGATCAATTTATTCCACAATGTTCAGATTACAATTTTCTATTTATCTTATCATTATGGTTGGGTGCATTTATTAAATGCCTTGAATGTCATGCATATGCCAATCGGTCCCATAATTCAATTCTCAACTTCAACACTTTGAAAAGAAAAAACAAAAACAAAAAGATGTGGCATTTGGTAATTTATCACCCCAAAATCCAGGCAGCAATTTCCCATCATGAATTTTCTTGTTTTGCTTTTCGCGGTAAAAGTCACATTAGCTTATTGGGGAATACACAAGCACTCCAATATTTAATCCATTGATCTAGACTATTAAATAGGTTAAAGGTATATTTCATGGCTACCATGAATCATCACACTAATCTCACGGATATTAACATTTGATCAATAGCCTTAACTATGGATAATCATGATTGTTTACCCAAAAATAGGTCCAATCATCAACGTGATCGACCTATTTGTCATGGACAATCCTGGATGGCTCATTTTTCTAAAGGATCACTTATCAGAACTATCCATGGCTTGGAGAAAGCATGGTCAAGGTAAATAAGGCCACATGAAGGAAGGATTTCATTTGATGATCAGTGTCGGCTTTTACATGGCATCCCATAAAATTGTGTTATGAACTTATGCCCTGGAACGCATTGGAATCGAAATCACAATTACATTTGAATCAAGGTAATTATGGATCCTTAGTTGTGTTTGGTTGAAATGTATTGGAATCCAAATCTTTCATTTGGGAGCTTGTATTTAGAATGCATTAGAATTCTATAGTATATCCACAGGACCTGAATTTGATTAACTAAATTAACTTTTATAACTCAAATTACTATGTATGTGTGATGTTTAAAATATAAGCTCATTGAAATATATATACATTGTGTTGGGATAGGAGGGCTCGCAGCGGAAGCAAAGTCGTAGACAAACAAAAAATTCAATCAAACAAGCCACACAATGCAATCACAATGCATGCAATCACCCATACATAGACAATTCGAATTTAACGTGGAAAAACCCCTCATAGGTAAAAAAACCACGGCACAAAGCGACACCAATCCACTATGAATCACAGAAGTTACAAGAGATGGAACCCAAGACCCCAAAACCCAAGCCCAAAAGAGAAATCCCAAGCTTACCCAAGAAGAAAAACCTCTTCTCCAAGCTCTTTCTCTCACCTAGAAGCTCCGTTAATCCTCTTTGCAACCTTAGAAACCTCCAATCTCGTAATACCCCTTAAATAGGAAGAAAAAATTGATTTAGAAACCTCTTGCACATAAACCGTGCAAGAAAACGTGTTGCACTAGGACACTACCGACCGATCATCCGACCGGTCGGATGGCCAAAAAACATCACAGCAGCCTTGCTGCCTTGGTTGTCGTGTGGCTGGCCGGTCAGACACCCCCACCGACCGGCAGGTGGTCTCTGTAGAAAACTGATTTGAGGCGTCTGTTTCCAACACATTGCTAAAAAGGAGGAAATTCCAAGCCTTGGGTCGGCAACATTAGGATCACAAACAAGCAACTCAATTACATTTTTTAACCATCTCTTTTTATATCCAACGTTTGGATGGTCCAAATCATTCTATTAATTTGATTTTAGTGCTGCGGACGATAATTGGATTGGTTTGGAGCATCAGCAGCATGCTACGTGTGCAATGGATTAATAGCATAGCAACACTTTTGTTACACATGCGGTACTCCCTCCTTTAAAATGAAGCCCAAAAAGTTACTTCATTTGCATTACACCAGAATCCCAACATCTTACTGAGATTTAAAAACACGCCCAAAGGGTGCATTTAAAATATCTCTAATTTCATTGACATCTAAATCTGAGGTTGTCAAATGCAAAAAGTAGCTACTTGTTGAAATACACCCATTTACTTTCAAATCTAAGGTGCTGAATGATACCTTAATGGACAATTTAGATTGACCGATTGAATTGTCCGTATGAACTAATGCAACTACTAGCATTATAACTTTTAGCGATACGAGAGCACAAGAGAATTTCTCTAGTTTTTTAGTCTAAACATCACAACTCAGTCACATGTGCATCTAACATGCCAACAATTAAAAAATAAAAAATAAATAAATAAAAAGAAGAAGAAGAAGAAGAAACGCACCTTTATTGTCTTGACAACAGGCTTGTTACCACCGGTGCTATTGCTT
The DNA here is from genome assembly GCA_003013855.2 of Liriodendron chinense. Lineage (NCBI taxonomy): Eukaryota > Viridiplantae > Streptophyta > Magnoliopsida > Magnoliales > Magnoliaceae > Liriodendron > Liriodendron chinense. The sequence goes on along the minus strand of ML058424.1, from coordinate 2,196,852 downwards.
CCTCCCACAGCTTCATCAATGCAAACGACCATGATGACCGCTGCTAGATAAAATGAATTCTTCCTAACTATTGTCTTCTCCATGTGCCCCAACCCTTGCAAAATTCACCCTACAGGTTATCCAAGGTGTGTGATGAGCGAATGGGCCCCAAAAGTATATGAAAGTTCGGATTTGGGGATTTTCAAAATAAAGAAAATAAGAAAATTTGGTGGTTTTTTTTCTTTTTGCATATATGAAAGAAAAAAGAAGAGAAAGAGTTGTGCCATTTAGTGTTTGTTAGTGACCATTCAATTGTGATTGGCAGTCTCTTGGCGACAAGAGTACCTTCAGTTTTGAAATAATAGTAGGAGGATGCTATTAGTGAAGAGACACCAGCTTGAACAATCATAAAAACATGAAAAGGAAAGGGGCTCTTAAGTGTCCTATGAAGGTCTTTGAAACACTCATTTTTTTTTGTCATTCCGAATTACAATAACTCCAGTAATTTTCCCACTTCCTCTTCTGATCTCCATTTTTCATTTTTGGGTCGTTTTTAGAAAAGTTGTAGAAATTGCAGATTTTTCAGGGACTAAATTGCAAATAGAAAAAAGATTAGGGGGTAAACTGTAACATCGAAATCAATGGTGTACACTACAAAAATGTATTCAATTTTTCAGTTTTACAGGCCAAAGCTAACATTTTTCTAATGTAGGAGAAAACGCCTACTGTATTATGAAGGAAAATTTGCAATAACCCTCTTACAAACTGATTTAACTACCAATAAGGTGCAAATAATGCCTTAAAAACAGTGGCATTGTAACATGCATTAAGCTTATCTTTAAGTGTATGTTGCTTTTGTTTCTGCCTCTACTGTTTAATTATATACCATCAAGAAATTAATTAATGCTAACAAGCAGGCACAGTGTTGTCCTTACATGTTAAAACAAACCTTTTGGTCGGTTACTCTAATATCCGAGCTGTTATCACGCGCTATCTGTATGACATCCAACATGTTCATCACCGCCACCCCCACCATGAAAACATAGACGGCAAGTAATTCAGACCAATCAAACCATCATGTGCCCCACCAAGTGAACTTTGAGGTATTGGGATGGTTGATCATTGTTTTCCATAGAGAGGCCTGCCATGTTGTGTATATGCCATCCAATTGGTGCAGTACTGGCTCTTGACCACTTTAAAAGGACAAGGGGAAATCCAAAAAGGCACGGATTGGACTGTCAGGATGAGCTCGATGTTGTCTTTGGCCTTGATTTTGAATTATTTCGATTGGGCCTAACAGGCTGGTGGGCCATATTCAAAATTTTGATTTTGCTTAGCTCGAGCCTGGCCCATATATATATTACAATAAACGTACATAGAGACAGCTAAAAAAGACATGATAACCTATATTTACATAGAGATAGCTCGAGCTTTTTAAGTCTGAGCTTTTAACTGACATTTTGAGTTAACAAACCTGACGTAGGCTTTCCGAAGTTGAGTTTTTGGATTCAAATTAATAGCCCAAGCCTGGCCTAAAGCCGGCCACACCCAAAAGCCCAATGGGGTGGCTCTGCCCATTGACAAGCCTATCCTCATTAGATAAAAAGCAAAAGTTGCAAGCAGCATTGACAGCAACAATAAATAAATAAATAAAAGAAAAATGCTCAAACAAAGCTAGTTGCATATCCAACTAGCTATGTTTGAGTCCCACCATGGTGTTTATATAACATCGAACCTTTCTAGCAACTTGGTCCCATCATGAAAACGGGATGCCCCAAAAATCAGGTTAATCCAATCGTTAGGTGAGCCACATCATAAAAAACAAATGAATAACCATCCAAAAGGCTCCATGTCATATTGTTCTCATCTAATGGTTGGATCGACCTGATCTTTGGGGCATCCCATTTTCATTGTGGGTACCATGGATGGAAGGGTAGGATGGCGTGCAAACACCATGATTGGGTCCCACATGCCAATTACATGGACATCTAGCTAGTTGGAAGTATTTCTCCTACATAAATAACAATAATAATTTAATATTATTTGTAATACTTCAAAAGGATAATTATATCATTGTAGGGATAGTTCCTTGCAAGAAGAACCCTTATCACGACCAAAATCACCTGTGGGGATGTAAAAATAATATTTTTATGGGTGGAGATATCATATTCTCACTTTACAGATAAGGTTATTAAGTATCACATATCTCATAGTTTTGAATTAATGTGTGGGGCCACTGTGATATGTATATTTGTCATCCAATATATCCATAAGATTGGCCCTCCCATCTCTGTCCCAGAGCCAAAAAATCAGCCCAATCAAAATCTTGGTGGGCCACACTACAGGGAACAGCAGAGATGGTTACACCCACAATAGCAAATTTTCAGATTGTGTGTGGGACACAACGTTCTGTGTATTGTCATCAAATCCATTCATCAGACGTGCCCCACCAGGATGAAGGGACATGCCCAAAATCAGGCCACTGTCTAACTCAGGTAGCAAACACCATGTGAATTTAGAGGTTTTATGTGTGATTTTACATTGTTTCCCAGGTTGTGGCATGCCTGAGTTTTTGATCGGCCTACTTTTAGAGATGTGCATGGGAAACGAGGTCAATCATCTGATGAGCGGTTTTGATTCCACACGTTGATCAATGTAGGCCCCATCAAAGCTCGAACGTATGTGATCATGTGATCATTTCCTAGGAAAATGATATTCCCACCCCCTCAAAATTGACTATTGCACCCCTATAATTTTGTAATGGTACTTTTAGTTTAACCAACTTTCCATTGACAAAATTACACTTAAAGGGGTAGAACTCTCATTTTTTTTTAGGGTGGAGATATCATTTCCCATGTACACAAAAAATAAAATAAATAAATAAAAAGGAGGGGAGTAGACTCAAACCATACACTTGAGAAGAAAGCTGCAACGAAAACACCAGTTTTTCTTTTGGTAGCTCCCACACCGAGTTAACCTTGGTTTAAATACTGATTAGTGCAGGTTCGCTAATTCCACACGCGTGGAGAGCCCTGCCCATCCACACTCAAGCACACGTGCCAATATAGAACACGTATATAATTTCTGAGTTTTACATCTGGTTGGAAATATATCCTAGATCTTCTACCTCAAAAATCATGCAGTTTCACACAACACAGGTGGGCCACAGTGTAGAAAGTAATCCAATGGCTATAAAAATCTCCCAGACGCCTATCTGTTTTGTACGTTGTGGCCTACCAGAGCTGTTAAATGGCCTTTTCTTAAGGATAAAAGATCTAAAATGTGTACCCCACCTGATGGAAAGCTCTGATCTATCACATGCTTTCCATATTGGCGCGCGTGAGAGGGAGCGAGCACGCTTCCACACGCGTGTGGATGAAGTAAACATCTAGTTAGCAATATTAATAAGCAATTTAATGGGGACTACAGAAGTTAATAGACACGCACTTGAACAGATAAGAGTAGGCTAAAGATAGCAAACCTAAGTCAGTTCTCTTAGCATAGATATAGCAAAGGCCATGCAATCTACGCTAGTGGCGATGGGCTGGGCTTTCGTTAAAGCATTTTTTGGGCTGGCACATGAGGTGGACACGAGATGAGCTGAGGCCCAATTGGCTAATGGGCTGAACTTAGGTTTGTATTTGGATAAAGCCATGACAAGCAGGCCTATTTTGACATTGATTATTTAACAAAGGTTCTTCGCTTTGATAAGTTTTGGATGTTTTGCAATAAGAAAAGTCAGGACTCTAGCCGTTGGATTTATTTGGGTATTTTTCATTGACCCAAATAATTTATTTGATAGGGCTCCCATTGGATGGGACACACCCAAAAAGAACTCTCCGATTGAATATTTAAATGCAATGCTTTGATTGCTCAAAGTTTATGGTGGCCGTTCATGTTCAAAGCAAAAGAGCTAAATTACGTGGCCTGTTTGGATTCAAGCTACAGTGTTTCCCATTGAATTCACAACTTGTTGTTTTTTAGTCCTTTATTTGTGGGAATTGTGGTATGTGCCATTTTTCACTTTTTTTATAAGAAAATAAATGAACTTATTTTCCCACTTTTGTCACTTTCTCACCGTCAAAGGAAAATGTGTTTCTAGGTCCTTACTCATGCCTGGGTGTAGGGCTGCCTATCATACATACGTGTGCAAGATCCAGGCCACTCAACAGGCAATCTGTGGTATATGACATGGGTAGAATGTGATCGTCTTTTCAATAAACTGGCCTATTTTAAGGTCAGATCAGAAGTAATGGGAGAATTACCCTATCAACGGACCTGATCGTGCGAGTGCCACGTGGGACCAATTGCGTTGGACGCAGTCTGGCTAGTGACACTGCCACTTAGGGCTCTCAATGGAGCGGGTCGTATCTAAGATCTGATTCGCTCTAAATCCGTATAATGCAGATTTGGATCTTAAAATAAGTTTGATTATTTAAATGGACCAGATTTGGATCTTAAAATAGGTCCAATTACTTAAATGGACCGGATTTGGATTCACAGAAACACATCTAAGTTCGATCCAAATCCGATCCAGATCCGACTCATTATCACCTGACTCAGTATATGTTATATTCATGCCAACCATTCGATTTCCAAATTATTTTACGCCATGTCTCAATTTTGAAACATGCCACTCTTAGGCCAACCATATCGCAATAAATAGTGAGATTTGCAGCATTTTGCTACTAAATTAAATATATTATATTATATATATTATTTTTTAATTTATAATGGGGTGGATTTGGACCTAGATCTGACCCGAATCCGATGGTTATATGGATTTTGGATCAGAAATTGATCTAACTATTTATAAATGGATTGAAAATGGATATCACCTTTTGGATCTGAGTTTGGATCGAAGTTGGATCCCAATCCATCTACAGATATTTTTCTAGCTTCCAAATATTGCTCTTACTGCAGCACGAAGGAGGTACAAAAGTGAACTCGTAGACCACGTCTTTGCAGGGGAAGAGTCGGCGTCTCAAGTTTGGGGTCATTTTAGTATAATGTTTGAAATCTCCTTCCATCAGTGACAATTTGCAAGAGCACGAGCCATGTAATGGTGGGCACTTGCTGATGGGGTTTTCCTCCTCAGGACAGAGGAGAGTTATGGTGCAGCGTGGGTGTGGTCGGGCACCCGAATCAGTCTAGTCGGGTGATCGAAAATCACTCAAATGAGGCAGAAAGTTGCTGGACAGTTTCGACAGAAGTCGGGCGCCCGATGGTCTTGTGACCCGGTGCCCAACCAAGTTGGTCCGGGCACCCGAAATTGGGCAGTTCCTCTCAAAGCTCGCTGGACAATTTTTGGTTTGGGCGGGCGCTCGACGGTCCTCTGATCGGGCGCCCGACCCTGCGCGAGCTGCTTATACACAGTTTCCTATTTAGGTTCTAATTCCTCCGGTTCTCTACTTAAGGGGTTCCAAATTAGGATTAGGTCATCCCATTGAAGTGTTTTCACATCCAAGGTAAGAGAGAGAGAGAGAGAGAGAGAGAGGAAGCTTGTAGAAGGGAGATATTACTTGAAGAGGTGATCTTCGGTGCAACCATCGTCTCAGCGCTTCTACATCCTCGTGATCGGTGAGATCTCTCCATTTTCATTATTCTCTTATTGTTCATCCACTCCTACATGAGTGAAGAAGGTTTGATCTAAGCGGTGTGTGCTTGTAGTCGATTGTAACATTTTACTTCATAGTAGCTTGTTTGTCTGGACTAGGTCCCGTGGTTTTTACCTCTTTCGAGAGTTTTCCACGTAAAAACTCGTTATATCGTTGGTTGATGCTTTATTCTTGATTATTGCATTATCATAGCCCATAATTCTAGTGCATTGGGGGGCGAGATCCTAAGGTTTGTGTGAAACGCACCCAACAAAGTGGTATCAGAGCGTTCAGGTTGGTTGAACGGAGTGGGATCGATTCTGAATTATGAAAGGTGGCTCATCAAGGATGATTAATCTAAATGGTTTTAACTGGACCATATGGAACGCTAAGATGGAGGATTTTCTTTATTGCAAGGACCTATATGCTCCAATCTTAGGCGTATCAGTGAAGATAAAGGATATGCTAGATGATGAGTGGAAGAAATTGGACCGGAAGGTGGTAGGGTTCATTAGACAATGGTTTGATGATTCGGTGTTCCACCATGTGTCTATAGAGACCTCGACCGCTAGCCTGTGGCTGAAATTGTAACGGTTGTATGAGAGAAAGACATTCGGCAATAAGATTTTTCTGATAAGACAACTTGTGAATCTCAAGTTCAAAGATGGTGATTATGTGCCTGAACACATGAATGAGGTGAGCAACATATTAAACCAACTCTCCGTTATGAAGATGGTCCGTTATGAAGTTGGGAGACATTGGTGGTGTCTCTGAGTAACTTCGCGCCAGATGGAAAGGTGTCCATGGAATAGGTAAGGAGTTGTCTCTTTAATAAGAAGACAATGAGGAAATATCAAGGGTCTACTCAACGAATGGCCCTTGTGACACAAGATCGGGGGAGAGAAAAGAACAGAAAGGGCGGGAAGGCCTGAGATAAATCAAAAGGCAAGTCGAATGTTGGGAAGGATGTAGAATACTGAAATTGTCTCAAGAAGGGCCACTACAAGTATAAATGTCATTAGAAGAAGGATGACAAGAAATGAAAAGGAAAGGAGAAGGAAGATGAATCAGACTCTATTGCGGTCACTTCAAATGGAATATTGTGGTTATTCTTTCTACAAATCACGATGTTTGTCTCATGGCTACGAGTCAAGACACCGACTGGGTGATAGACCCGGGAGCCTCATTCCATGTGACTCCACATAGAGATTTCTTCATGAGCTACAAGTTAGGTGACTATGGGACAGTAAAGATGGAAAATTCTAGTGCATCGAACATTGTAGGGGTCGGTGATATTTGTGTGAAAATCGATATAGGCTGCACATTGGTTCTCAGGGATGTGAGGCACATTCCAGACCTTCGTCTCAACTTAATGTCGATAGAAAGGTTGGATAATGATGGCTATGAAAGCCGATTTATTGGTGGTCGCTGAAAGCTCATCAAGGGTTCGTTAATTCAACCAGAGGAAAGAAGTGTTGCACCCTTTACAAGATAAGTGTCAGTGTATGCAAGGGTGGGTTGAACGCAGCGGAAGATTCAACTACTGACATGTGGCACAGGCGTCTAGGCCACATGAGTGAAAAAGGGCTTCAGCTACTAACGAAGAAGCGACTCCTTTCAAACGTGACAGGTATACCTCTCAAAACCTATATTGACTATTTATCAGGGAAACAACATAGAGTTTCATTTGTTAAATCTACTTTCCATGTTAATAAAATGCATACATTAGATTTGGTTTACCCCGATGTTTGTGATCCTATGAAGACAAAAACATTGGGTGGGGCATTATATTTTGTCACTTTTATAGATGATGCATCTAAGAGGGTTTAGGTTTATGCTTTAAAATCCAAGAACGAGGTCTTTGGTGTGTTTAAAATGTTTCATGCTATGGTCGAGAGAGAGAGAGAGATAGATCGTTGAAATGCATCTGCACTGACAATGGTGGTGAATACATACGTGACTTCCATAAGTATTATAAGTTACTAGGATACAGCATAAACAGATGGTTCCCAAGGCCCCCCAGCATAATGATGTGGCTAAGCTAATGAATCGCACCATTGTAGAGAGAATCAGATGCATGTTATCCCATGCAAAGTTGCCCAAGATGTTCTGAGGAGAAACAATGCACACGGCGATGTATTTGATAAATATGTCTCCATAAACCCCGTTGAATGGAAAAGTACCTAAGAAGATGTGGACTAGACTAGATCCGTCATACAGTCATCTCAGGGTATTTGGATGCAGGGCATCCATTCACGTACCAAAGGACGAGAGGTCCAAGCTCGATACAAAGATCAGACAGTGTGTGATCTTGGGGTATGGTGATGAAAAGTTCGGTTATAGGTTGTGGGATCCAACCGAGAAGAAGCTCGTCAGGAGCAGAGATATGGTTTTCTTTGAAGATCAATATATAGAAGACATTTGTAAGTCAGAGAAAAGCCAGCCTAGTTCAGGTGAGCTAGAGGACATGGATCCGGTTACTACTCCCGTGGTGCTTGATAACGGTGGAGTACATGCAGCAAGGTGCAAAGGATAAGGGAGTCCCTATAGAAGATGGACCGGGGGAGCAGCCCCCACTTGATCCACCTATTGAACCACAAGTGAGGAGGACACCAAGGGACAGACATCTATCCAAGAAGTACTCACCGCATGAGTACATTATGCTCATTGATGGGGGAGAGCCAGAAGACTATTCTGGGGCCCTAGCCGATGAGCATAAGGAGTAGTTAAAAGCTATGCAAGAGGAGATGTAATCCTTGCATAAGAATCACACCTATGATATGCTGAAATTGCCTAAAGGTAAGAAAGTTCTGAGTAACAAGTGGGTGTTTAGAAAGAAGAATGAGCAGAAGAATTCACAAACAAGGTACAAGGCCAGACTTGTGGTGAAAGGGTTTGGTCAGAGAAAATGAATAGACTTCGAAGAGATATTCTCACCAGTGGTGAAGATGACATCCATACAGAAGTTGCTTGGGTTGACGGCCAGCATGGATCTGGAGATAGAGCAGTTAGATGTGAAAACTGTTTTTCTCCATGGTGACCTGGAAGAGGAGATCTACATGTGACAACCTGAGGGGTTCGAAGTCAAGGGCAAAGAGCACATGGTGCGTAGGCTTAGGAAGAGCTTGTACGGGCTGAAACAAGCTCCTAGGCAATGGTACAAGAAGTTCGACTCATTCATGTTAAAGCATGGATATGACAGAATGCAGTCGGACCACTGTGTGTTCACATGCAAGTTCTCATATGGTGACTTCTTATTTTTGCTATTGTACGTTGATGACATACTCATCATGGGAAAAGACATCAAGATGATTGGCAGGCTGAAACACAAGTTGGGAAAGTCGTTTGCAATGAAAGACTTGGGCCCGGCAAAACAGATCCTAGGAATGGATATAACCCGTGATAGAAGCAGCAGGAAGATTTGGTTGTCACAAGAGCGATATATTAAGAGAGTCCTAGAGCGGTATATTAAGAGAGTCCTAGAGCGGTTCAATATGAATGCAACGAAGCCGGTCAGTACTCCATTTGATGATCACTTCAAATTGAGCGACAAGCAGCGTCCCAATACGAAGGCAAAAGTGGAAGAGATGCAGAAGATATCCTACGCGTCAGCGGTAGGAAGTTTGATGTATGCTTTGGTGTGCACGCACCCAGACATAGCATATGCAGTTGGTGTTGTCAACCGGTATCTTTCCAATCCTAGCAAAGAACATTGAGCAGCGGTGAAGTGGATATTATGGTATCTGAGAGGCTCATCTAGGTTGAGCCTATACTATAGTGATAAAAAAAACTTATGTTAGAAAGCTACACAGATGCAGATATGGCAGGTGACATAGACTCTAGGAAGTCTACATCGGGGTTCATGTTCACGTTTGCAGGGGGAGAGGTCTCTTGGCAGAGCAAGCTACAAAAGGTCGTAGCATTGTCAATGACAGAGGCCAAGTACATCGCAATCACATAAGCATGTAAAGAAATGCTTTGGATGAAGAGGTTCCAACAGAAACTTAGCCTGAAGAAGGAGGAGCACGTGGTCTATTGCGATAGCCAAAGTGCTATATACTTGAGCAAGAATCTAAGTCAGCACTCCAAGTCAAAGCATATAGAGATTCAGTATACTAGATCAGGGATACTTTAGAACAAAAGGTGCTACAGCTTGAGAAAGTCCACACAAACGATAATGGGCCAGACATGATGACCAAAGCTTTGCTCAAGGGCAAGTTTGAGATTTGTAAAAACCTGGCTGGTTTGAAGAAAGTGAATTTTCTCCTGAGTCGGAAAGGGGGGGATTTGATGTGGTTTTCCTCCTCAGGACAGAGGAGAGTTATGGTGCAACCTGGGTGTGGTCGGGCACCCGGATCAGTCTGGTCAGGTGACCGAAAATCACCCAAATGAGGCAGAAAGTTGCTAGACAGTTTTGACAGAAGTTGGGCACCCGATGGTCTTGTGACCGGGCGCCCGACCAAGTTCGTCCGGGCACCCGAAATTGGGCAGTTCCTCTCAAAAGCTCGCTGGACAATTTTTTGTTTAGGCGGGAGCCCGAAATTGGGCAGTTCCTCTCAAAAGCTCGCTGGACAATTTTTGGTGTAGGCGGGCGCCCGACGGTCCTCTAACCGGGCATCCGACCTTGTGCAAACTGCTTATACGCAGTTTCCTATTTAGGTTCTAATTCCTCCGGTTCTCTACTTAAGGAGTTCCAAATTGGGATTAGGTCATCCCATTGAAGTGTTTTCACATCCAAGGTGAGAGAGAAAGAGACAAAAAGAGGAAGAGAGAAAGATAAAAGAGAGAGAGGAAGCTTATAGAAGGGAGATATTGCTTAAAGAGGTGATCTTCGGCGCAACAATCATCTTAGCGCTTCAACGTCTCGTGATCAGTGAGATCTCTCCATTTTCATTATTCTCTTATTGTTCATCCACTCCTACGTGAGTGAAGAAGGTTTGATCCAAGCGATGTGTGCTTGTGATCGGTTATAATGTTCTACTTCATAGTGGATTGTTTGTCTGGACTAGGTCCCGTGGTTTTTACATCTTTCGAGGGTTTTTCACGTAAAAAACCCTTGTGTCGTCTGGTTGATGCTTTATTCTTGATTATTGCATTATCATAGCCCATAATTCTAGTGCATTGGGGGCAAGATCCTAAGGTTTGTGTGAAACGCACCCACCACTTGCCTCCATGGGGGACTGTGTATCTGCTATGAGAGGTTTACTCCCAAACATGATTCTCTAGGAGGTTTGGAAAGAAAGGAATGAATACCGGTTTGAGGATAAGTATTGTAATGTGGGGAAGACCATTCACAATATTAAGAGATGGTTGGTAGCTATGGGCCTTAAGCTTCCTCGGCTAAAAGATGACACAGGGAGGACGTGGGAGGTCAATCATCATCTTCCTCGCTGGTTGATTCTCATTTTCATGAGAGGAAATAAGAGATAAAAAAAATTAATTCCAAATAAATTGATAATAATTGATTGAATGCTTAAAACGGAATTACAATATATATAAATAAGAAACTAAACCTTAGGTAAAGTATCATACTCCAACTCAAACTCAAACTCCTAGGAAACCTGACTTACTATAAATAGTAGACTTACTATTTATAGAAGTCTCTCGATCCTACTAGAACTCATAGTTTTCGGCCTAAAAATAGAAAGTTTTCAAACGGGCCCAACCACTTTGTTCTACTAATTAGTCTAAGCCCTTTTCATGTTGGGCACAAACCTTAAAACCCCGTGGATCAAAAGTTACGATCGAATTAAAACTTACTATAAATAGTAAAATTGAAATAAAACTAGCCTAATGACTGTCGATCTGGTCGAATCTCACGATTCTGAAATGGCATAGTTGGGTTGGGTGGCTAAAGTAATTCGATCTACCCCAAAATCATATATTATATGTCCAGAAATTCATTTTAAATTGTGAGATACAACAGTTTTATGGTCTGGATCACTTCCAACCCTGATTGGTCTTCTTTTGGTCCATCTGGGCACCCGCTCTACATCAAAGGACAACCTTCTTGCCCGGACACCGGAAACCCAGGAGCTCAGGATGCCAGTGGCTCCCCCTCGCGGCAGAAACATGACCCTTATGAAATGGGTCAAACTGGCAAGGGGCTGGTCCAAGATAAACGTGGATGGGTCTTCGCGTGGAAACCCAGGGTCTTCAGGGGCGGAGGTGTTTGTAGAGGCAGCCAAGGGGAATTCCTGTTCGCTTTTTCAGTGGGCTTTGGGTTGGGCACCAATGTTCAGGCGGAAGCTCACGCCTTGTGCAAGGGGCTGGCCATTTGCGTGGAGCGAGGCTTATCCGAAATTTAGGTAGAAAGTGTTTCTAGGGTGCTAGTGGACATGCTTAACAAGGATAGGCCAGTGAAATAGAACTTCTGGTATTGGTGGTGCCATAATGATCTGATGAGAAGAACGCTGATGATCCAAATTGTTCATGCTCCTCAGGAAGTAAATGGGGTTGGTAATGCGTTGGCCAGAATCGGCAGTGAGTCCCAAAGCTATAGGATCTTTGAGACAGTGTCGGATTTGCAGCGGGATGCTCGAGAGGAGCCCGTCAACGTAGAGTTTTTAGAGGGTAGCGTTTATCATAGGCTTCCCGGGTGGTTTTTTTGTGCTAGGGGAGCCCAAATGTATCTCTAGCTTGTAGATTTTCCTCCTCTTGTGAATAAATTTTGGTTTCTTTAAAAAGAAAAAAGAAAAAAGAACACCCATGTAGAATTAGAAATTAAAACCAAACACTCAAAACAATGCGCACCTGACGATTTCTCAAGCGCTCGACACACCATGCATAATCAATCAACCGAACATGTTCAAAATTGTCTAGAGAGTTTGCAACATAAATTCGGAATATCATCGAGACCAGACTTCGATCAACCAAAAGTGTCCAAAAGCATCCAAAGATCAAACTAGGAAATCCGGGGTATTTTTTATTGATCGGCCAGGGCTGTCGATCGATTGAAGACCCCTGTTTACCATGTCCAGATTGAAGGCATTTGAACGACAATTGAATGAGGTCTCAGGTCCGACCTGTTGGACCATTAGTTACCGTCCGGTATGTGTGCAATATCTAACAGTACAATAGGTGGACCTCATCACCATGTCCAGATTGAAGGCATTTGATCGACAATTGAATGAGGTCTCAGGTCCAACCTGTTGGACCATTAGTTACCGTCCAGTATGTGTGCAATATCTAACAGTACAATAGGTGGACCTCATCACGAGGATCACCCTGTGAAAAAATCAACCACATCTACTTATCAAGTTAAACACACTTGCATTTTGATCATATAGGATACATACACCATTTTCAAAATATATATATATATATATATATATATATATATATATATAGAACGGTTTGGATGGATGGATAGCCATCCACCATGGTTCTCACCATGGGGCTGCCACCAGCTCACCAAAGGCTTCCCAGCAAGCTTCAACCCTAGGCCACAGATCACGCAGCGATGCCAACAGCTCCTGTTTAAGCGTGGCCAGTTCTTGCTTCTTCCTCATCAACCGAATGATTTGGCCTTCCACGTCCCGCAGCTCCCGCGTGATCTCAGAATGACGCTTCCGAGCCTTTTGCTGCTCGATCAACGGCTGCCTCTGCTTGCCACTCGCAAAGTCCTGCAGCTGTTTGATGCGTTCCAGCAGGCATGCCACGTGGAGACCGGCATTTTCAAGCTCCTCGGCTTCATTGATCCAACTGCAGAACGTGGAGATGGGGAGGTCTGGGGTCGCCGACTGGATGCTATCTGCCAGCTCAACAACACGTACCACCACTGCCGCGGCTGCTTTGCAACCATCATGAAGATCCAATCGAGAGTGGAGAATGGCACCATGGCTCGAGCACAAGGCCCAGTATCGGGCTTTCACTGATTGAGAGATCCAATGGTCCAAGACAACGGAACCTACGGTGATGGTGAAGGTGTACAACGGACCCACGTTGTAATCTGTTGCATGGACTAAGTAAGATGTACAGTTATTATGGATTCAATGTACGGATAAGTTATCTGTAGACTAGGTCGGTCAGTGGGGTCCGGTTTGGGTTGGGTCCTTTAGTACCCACAACCAAGATAACCGGGTCAGGTCTTGCTGGGTGTGGGTCTAGATCTCAAGGACCCAGACTCAGTTATCCACCGGGTCTTTGGACCGAGGTTTCCAGTTGGGTGTGTGGCAAATAAGAGCATTCAAATAGTTGGGCCCACTAGTTGAGTTTGGGATAAATAAGAGCATTTAAATGGTTGGGCCCACCCAATGTATGGATTAAATCTCACACCCATATATCACTTTGAGACACGAGTGTAAATGGTTCTCTTACATGTGTGTGCTTTAATTAAGAAATTAACCTTATTTCTTTTCTTAGAATAACCCAAATATATTAAATACGTATAATTTTATTATAAAAACTTATTGGACCCAAGCTGGACCCAACTGGGCCCCAGCCAACCCAACTTTAACCAGGTCCATGACAGGGACCCAACCCAAAGCTGATTAGATCTGATTTTTAACCTGTCCATAAGGTGATACTGAACCCAATTCGAATTCTTAATGGATTTGGTACCCAAACCCGACCCAGTTTCTTAATGGGTCTAAAAGTTGTACCCAAACCTGACCTGATTTCTTAAGAGGTTCAGTCAGTGGGACCTAAAGTACCCAAGAAAATCAGTTAGCGACCATCAAGTACTCATCGGCTGGATTACATATTGACAGCTCTACTATAGGCGGTTTTGAATATTTAGTGTAGATATTCGTCTAATAAATTTAAATATCAAGTCGGGTCAAATAAATTCAAGTCAACTTGATTTAGGTGAGCATAGAGTTGAGTGGAATTTTTTCTTAATTTTTGAGCTATGAATGCAATTCAAAGTGGGTCAAGTTAGATCAGGTTATGTTGGATTAGGTTAGGTTAGCTTCTGCAATTAGTATACCAATACATGAAATCAAACATCTAACTATTAGATCAAATATTGAGTAATTCCGTCTACCAATCTACCATGAGAACCATGATCTGATCAACAAGCCACAGGGCCTACTTCACAACAGTTTACTACATAAATAAGCCATTTTCCAATAATCATGATTCATTGATAATCCTAATTCAAGTTATAGAGTTGAATGCTAGCCATTAAAAATTCTTTCTAATATTAAAATATTCATCTAAAGATGGTGATGGTCAAAATCTTTCGTTCAGCATAATTTTTTCTTTCAGCTCGCATATCATATAGAGTCCATAACATGAATGGTTTTGATTATCAGACCACTCAACATTTGGGCCCAACGTTAGTTCCAATCATAAAACCTATTCCATACATGGAAGGTTATACAATAAAGTCCAAGACATGGATGCATTCAATCATGGACCCTGTTTCTATGTAGACAATCATTAAATGTTTATCTCCATTTATCTCATATGTATTGCATACAAGGTCAATGTTAGATTGCTCCACGCCTCAACTTAGACCCAACCTGACTTGGGATGATTTCCGTACTTTTCATTCCCTAGATATTCCTTAAAAACTTGCGTAAGCTTTAGCTGGAGAATAGAAAACCTTAGAAATCAAAAAAGAATTGTAGAGTTTTTGCCAAAGGAGGACGTGGGAAGTTGATCACCATCTTCCTCATCAGTTGTTTCTCGAATCCAGGAAAAGAAATAAAGGGATAAAAAAGAAAATTAATTCTGAATAATTATTGAATAATTGATTAAATGCCTAAAATAAAATTGCAATACATATAAATAACAAACTAAGTCCTAAGTAAAGTATTAGACTCAGACTCAAACTCAAACTCAAACTCAAACTCTTAGAAAGCTCGACTTACTATAAATAGTAAACTTATTATTTATATAAGTCTTTCAATTTTATTAGAACTCATGGTTTTCGGCAAAAAATAAAAAGTTTTCAAACGGGCCAAACTATGTTGTTCTACTAATTATGCTAAGCCCTTTTTCATGTTGGGCACAAACTCTAAAACCCCATGAAACGTTATGATCGAAACAAAACTTCCTATAAATAGTAAAATTGAAATAAAGCTAAGCTAATGATCGTTGATTTGGTCGAATCTCGCAATTCCGGCATGGGCAACTCAGCATAGCAGGGTTGGGTGGCTAAAGTAACTTGAGCTACCAAAATCATATATTATAGGTATAGAAACTCATTTCGGATTGCGAGATACGACTGTTTTATAGTCCTAATGGTCTAGATCACTTCCGACCCCGACCGGTCTTCTTTTAGTCCATCTAAGCCATAAAATAATCGGTGACCCGCTCTACATCAGTTTTCCAAAATGCCAAGTGATTCAATGGACAAAATTAATCATTCCCTACTCACTAAATCGTACCTTAACCCAATGATCTCAAGCATCATAAGAATTTGAAAAGAGAGAAACCATACCAGTTTCTTTTTCCATTCTTACAGCCATTGATGAAGCTAGAATCCTGAGGAGACAATGATAAACACCAGTTTGGGGACCAAGATTTATATAGATCTTATAGCATGAAGATAGATCACCTTCCGTAAAGAGAAGGAGATTCCATGCGTAATGCTATTCTCTCAGGAGCCAAGAGTACCAAAGTATAAATCCAATTCGTTTCCAACTTGGCGGGGAAAACCAAAAGCATAGCTACCTTTCTTTCGGACAATCAAAAAGTTATTCCATAGGTTTTTAGGAAGATGCAAATACGAGATTGTATATGAAGAATTATGTGGTACTTATGAGCGCTACACAACGGTGCGTGCAAGCACCCCTGTGGGCCTTGCTAAGTGCTCCAATGAATGAACCAAATGACCCAAATCTTTGCACAGAGATGAATTAATTTCATGTGTGGCCTACTTAATTTACAGTAAAGCTAACAGTCCCAAAAAATACCACGCAAATTCAAACATTCCCCCAAAAACACAAAAACCAAATAATGAATTCCACAATAATCTTGTAAAGAAAATTTTCAAATTGTTCACATTCAACTATAAAAAAATAGAGGGTTAGGATCATCATCAAATCATCATTACAAATTATTTATGCTAGTGACGGAGATGTGGGACGGTTCAAACACATCTGAGTAAGTGGGTCCTGTGCACGTGATCTGTCCCTAGTCAGAGCATAAGCAAAACGAGCTCATCACTAAATTAAATGAATGAGAATACCTTCTTCTTCTTGTTGTTTTTTTTTTTTTTTTTTTTTTTTTTTTTTATGAGTGAGTTCACACATCCTACTGTTAGTACACACCCGCACTGTTAGTCACCCTGCAATGTTATAGCCACCCCCCACATTGGGATTCGATACCTTGACCTCAGTGTTGAGAACACCTTGTCTCGGTGGCACATATATTGTTTGCAGAAACACTCACGCCTTTGGGACAGTGGTAGACTAAGTGAAGATAACTTACAATCCAAGAAATAAAGGATTACAACTACTATTAATTCCATACGTCTATAATTTGCCAACATAGCAAGACACCCAAAACTCCCTCTAAATCAACTACCAAAGAAATAATCCCAAAACAACTAACAAACTCAAAATAACTCTAAAATATCTCCTGCCCAAACACATTTCGAAGATATCTCATGCACAGGAATATCGTTATACTGTCTCTAGGAGATCATTCTTGCTATGTAGGGATGGATTCTGGTCGTCCTGTCCTTTCCCTTGATTTTCCATATGCCAGAACAATATCTTGGCTATTTCTTTTGGTGAATTTGTTGAAGATCGTTCTTGTGAGATGGGGATGGGTTCCAACCGTCCAATCCTTCCTCTTGTTCTTCCACGCAAGAAAATTTTAGTTGTTACATTCGGCAGGTCCGTTGGATCATTACCTCTGATAATTTGGTAAATTAGAGAGGTAATTCGTTGCCCTCTCTCCTCTCTTATTTATAAAAAATAGAAAATATTTGGTAGCTTGAGGTACTACAAGTTACAACGTATACTACTACCTATACTAACACTCCTCGAGCTGGGGCATAGAGATCGGGCATACCCGGCTTGAATACCATATTAAACGTACGTATTGCAGCAACTGCTTTAGGAAAGATGTCAGTTGGAAGAAAGTTGAGGAGTACTGATAATGTCAGCTAAAAGCTTTCCAGTACGAAGTGAAAATCAACTTTAATAATTTTAATATGCTCATGTAATACAGGATTGAAAGCAATATAAATCATTGCTTGATTATCATAGAAGTGAATGACAGGCTCAGTGACCAAAATTCCCAACTCAAAAATAAATGACCTTAACCACAAGACCTCACTGGTGACATGTCTCATGGACCAATACTTCGCCTCTATAGAAGAACAAGCAACAACCAACTGCTTTTTTACTTTTTCAATAAACTAGATTACCTCGAACAAATGTACTTTTTCAATACACAGCATCTGCATGAACTGACAGCCAAAGTAATATTAGGGTGAGTGACAAATAAGTAAATGAGCTTGCCAACTAAACTTTGATATGAATTAGGATAATCGAAAGGATTAGATACCTAGTAAAAAAACCGATGATTTACTTCAATGGGCAACTCTATAGGACGCGATCTAATCATGCCAGTGGATTTTAAGAGATCAATGGCATGCTTTCGTTGTAAAATAAAGATGTCATTGTTAGAACGAGCAACTTCAATCTCGGGAAAATATCATAGCAGCCCAAGGTCTTTCATGTAGAAGGTTTTAAGTCTAATATGTTGGACCATAAGTTAGCATCCACACAGTGGGTAACTTCAACTCATCATGTGTGTGCTCCATAAAACCATACAATAGATTGGCCTCACCATGAGGATCACCTTGTGAAAAAAAATTAACCACATCCACTAATCCGGTGAAACACACTTGGATTTTGATCACAAAGGATATGCACCATTTGCAAATGTAGCCGTTTTTTTTCCTAGTCTCAGCTGCAATGTTGTATTACTATAAATTGCACCACTTTTGTCCAAGAGGTGGACTATATATTGGACGGTCTGGAAGGATGTATAGACTTTGGCCATGGTTTTGGACACACTAAAAAACCCCTACCTAAAATTTCATCAGGCCTCTCAAATCCATACCACTCGACTCAACTTAAAACCTAGTCGAGTTTAGAGCTCAACATGAGCTGAATCGAGTCAAGCTTGGCACAGCTCGGCTCAGTTCAGCCAGCAACCTACCATAGCTCGATTTTAGCTAGGCTTGGACCTCGAGCCTGACAGCCAGGTCGACTCGGTTCAGTCAGCAGCTCGGGTCAACTCGAGGCAAGTTCAAGTTTGAACTCTTGACATTAGAGAAAAAATAAAAATAGGAAGGGATTTTAGGGTGTTGCTCGATTAATATTAATATTTTATATATATTATACATATATCATATATAATATATTTAATTCAATGGGCGACTCTGTGGGACGCAATCTAATCATGCCGGTGGATTTTAAGTGATCAATGGCCTGCTTTCGTTGTGAAATGAAGATGTCATTGTTAGAATGAGCAACTTTAATCTCGGAAAAATATCATAGCAACCCAAGGTCTTTCATGTAGAAGGAGGTCTTAGGTCTAACCTGTTGGACCATAAGTTACCATCCAAACAGTGGGTAACTTCAGCTCATCATATGTGTGCTACATCAAACCATACAAAAGATTGGCCTCATCATGAGGATCACCTTGTGAAAAAAATTAACTACATCAACTAATCTGGTGAAACACACTTGGATTTTGATCACAAAGGATATATGCACCATTTGCAAATATAACTGTTTTTTTCCTAGTCACAGCTGCAATGTTGTATTACTAAAAATTGCGCCACTTCTGTCCAAGAGGTGGACTAATATTGGACGGTCTAGAAGGATGGATAGACTTTGGCCATGGTTTTGGACATACTGAAAAACCCCTACCTAAAATTCCATCAGGCCTCTCAAATTCATACCACTCGACTCATCTTAAAACCTAGTCGAGTCTAGAGCTCGACATGAGCCAAATCGAGTCAAGCTTGGCAAAACTCAGCTCAGTTCAGCCAGCAACCTACCATAGCTCGATTTAAGCTCGACTTGAACCTCGAGCCTGACTAGCCTACTTGGCTCGGCTCGGCTCGGCTCGGTTCAATCAGCAGGTCAAGTCAGCTCGAGTAGAGTTCGAGCTCGAGCTTTCAAGCTGAGCTTGAGTTCGAACTTTCGAGATGAGAGAAAAAATAAATAAATAAAAAAGGAAGGAATTTTAGGGTGCCGCTCGATCAATTTAATATTTTATATATATTATACATATACCATATTTAATATATTTAATTCAATAGGCGACTCTATAGGACGCGATCTAATCATGCCAGTGGATTTTAAGAGATCAATGGCATGCTTTCGTTGTGAAATGAAGATGTCATTGTTAGAATGAGCAACTTTAATCTCGGAAAAATATCGTAGCAACCCAAGGTCTTTCATGTAAGAGGTCTTAAGTCTAATTTGTTGGACCATTAGTTACCATCCACCCAGTGGGTAACTTCAACTCGTCATGTGTGTGCTACATCAAACCATACAATAGATTCGCCTCATCATGAGGATCACCTTGTGAAAAAAATTAACCACATCCACTAATATGGTGAAACACACTTGGATTTTGATCACAAAGGATATATGCACCATTTGCAAATATAGCCTTTTTTTTTTCTAGTCTCAGCTGCAATGTTGTATTACTATAAATTGCACCACTTTTGTTGAAGAGGTGGACTATATATTGGATGGTCTGGAAGGACAGATAGACTTTGGCCATGGTTTTGGACATAATGAAAAACCCCTACCTAAAATTCCATCGGGCCTCCCAAATCCATACCACTCGACTCAGCTTAAAACCTAGTCGAGTCTAGAGTTAGACATGAGCTGAATCGAGTCAAGATTGGCACAGCTTGGCTTGGTTCAGCCAGCAACCTACCATAGCTCGATTTTAGCTCGACTTGGACCTCGAACCTGACTAGCCAGCTAGGCTCGGTTCAGCCAGCAACTCAGGTCAGCTCGAGGTAAGTTCGAGCTCGAGCTTTCGAGCAAAGTTTGAGTTTGAACTTTCGAGATGAGACAAAAAATAAAAAAGGGAAGGGATTTTAAGGTGACGTGCAATCAATATTTATATTTTATATATATTATACATATATCATATATAATATATTTAATTTAAGGAATTTAAAATCGGGTGGAGCCTAACCGTGTCAATTTTGAATCGAGCTTCGACCCGAGTAGAGTCGAGCTCGATCAGCCCAGCTCGAGCTCTTCTCAAAATTATTTTGAAATCAATAAAACAACTCGGATTGACCTGAACCCAGCTTTGGATCCAAGCCAAGTCGAGCATATCCGAGCTGATCAGTCGAGTGAGTTGATAGAATTAACTCGATTCGTGTCCAACTCTAATCAAGTCCGCTAAAAAATTATAGCTATTGTCTCGAAAACTTGCACTAATTTTTTTGAGTTTTTTTAATATTATTAAATATTTAAAAGTATAACTAATATATAAAGAGATAATATTGTATAGATGCTTAGGTTTTGGTTGAATTCCAAAAAAAGCTTGATTTTAAATTCTTTCCTTAAATCACTCTTGGTTTTGAAATAAAGTAAAAAAAATAAAAAAGCCACTTATTTTGACTTTGACTAAGACTATAAAGAACTTTTTTTGTTATATTTCAAAAAGACAAGCATGCCCTCTTAAACCCCTTGTTCCTTGTGCAAGTCTTGTGGAATCCACTCCCGCAGGGACTACGCCGTGGCCCCACGATGTTGTGTTTGCTTGATCCATGCCATCTATCCTTCTTTGAACATGATTTTAGGGCATGAGCCAAGAAAATGAAAAAGATCCAAATCTCATGTGGACCCACTAGAGTTAACTGCCACAATTAAATCATATCATTAAAAAATATAAGGGCCCACTGTAATTCTTTTTTTTTTTTCCATCCAACCCGTTGACTTGATAGCGAGGACCTAAATTAAAGGCCCATTGTAATTCTTTTCTTTCCATCCAACGTGTTTCAGTCCCAAGAAGTCATCAAAGGTAAGCATTTAATCCTTTTCATTTCCAATGGTGTGGTCCACTTGAAATTTGGATTTGCTTCATATTTGGGCCCATTCCCTAAAATGACCTAAAAAATGGATGGATTGTGTGGATGTACCACGTACATCATGATGGGCCCACAACTTTTGAAACTCCAACAGAAAGTTGGTGTTGGACGAGCCCCACTTGGCTGTGACCCGGAACAGCGAAGGCAGATTTCCTACTAAAGGATTTGGCTGGAAATTCCTAAGCAGGGAAGTTAAGTTGGGCTATGATGTTTGTGAGAAATGGTTCATCTGTTTTTCGAGCTCATTTTAGGATACAAGACAAAAAAAAATGAGATTGTGTGGATGTACCACATACATCACAGAAGCATGTAAAGAGATGCTTTTTATGAAGAGGTTCCTACAAGAACTTAGCTTGAAGTAGAAAGAGCACGTGGTCTATTACGATAGCTAAAGTGCTATATACTTGAGCAAGAAGCCAAGTCAGCACTCCAAGTCGAAGCATATAGAGATTCGGTATCACTGGAGCAGGGATACTTTAGAACAAAATGTGCTATAGCTTGAAAAAGTCCACACGGACGATAATGGGTCAAACATAATGACCAAGGCTTTGCTCAATGGCAAGTTTGAGGTTTGTAAAAACCTGGCTGACTTGAAGAAGGCGTATTTTCTCCTGAGTCGGAAAGGGAGAGATTTGATGGGGTTTTCCTCCTCAGGACAGAGAAGAGTTATGGTGCAACCTGAGTGTGGTCGAGCACCCGGACCAGTTTGGTCGGGGGACCGAAAATCACCCAGATGAGGCAAAAAGTTGCTGGACAGTTTTGACAAAAGTCGGCTGGCCAATGGTCATGTGACCGAGCACCCGACCAAGTTGGTCCGGGCGCCCGAAATTGAGCAATTCCTCTCGAAAGCTCACTGGACAATTTTTAGTTTGGGCGGGCGCCCGACGGTCCTCTGACCGAGCGCCCGACCCTACGCGAACTGCTTATACACAATTTCTTATTTGGGTTCTAATTCCTCCAATTCTCTACTTAAGGGGTTCAAATCGGGATTAGGTCATCCTATTGAAGTGTTTTCACGTCCAAGGTAAGAGAGAGAAAAAGAGGAAGAGAGAGAGAGAGAGAGAAAGCTTGTAGAAGGGACATATTGCTTGAAAAGGTGATCTTCGGCGCAACCATCGTCTCAGCGCTTCAACGTCCTCGTGATCGATGAGATCTCTCCGTTTTCATTATTCTCTTATTGTTCATCCACTCCTACGTGCGTGAAGAGGGTTTTATCCAAGCGATGTGTGCTTGTGATCGGTTGTAACATTCTACTTCATAGTGGATTGTTTGTCTGGACTAGGTCCCGTGGTTTTTACCTCTTTCGAGGGTTTTCCACGTAAAAACCCCTTGTGTCGTGTGGTTGATGCTTTATTCTTATTTATTGCATTATCATAGCCCAAAATTCTGGTCCATTGGGGGGGCGAGATCCTAAGGTTTGTGTGAAACGCACCCAAAACTTGCCTCCATGGGGGACTGTGTGTCTGCCATGAGAGATTTACTCCCAAACATTATTCTCTGGGAGGTTTGGAAAGAAAGGAATGAATGCCGGTTTGAGGATAAGCATTGTAATGTGGGGAAGATCATTCACAGTATTAAGAGATGGTTGGTAGCTTTGGGCCCTAAGCTTCCTCGGCTAAAAGATGACACAGGGAGGACGTGGGAGGTCGATCACCGTCTTCCTCGCCGGTTGATTCTCATTTTCATGAGAGGGAATAAGAGATTAAAAAAAATTCCAAATAAATTGATAATACTTGATTGAATGCTTAAAACGGAATTACAATGCATATAAATAAGAAACTAAACCCTAGGTAAAGTATCATACTCCAACTCAAACTCAAACTCCTAGGAAACCTAGCTTACTATAAATAGTAAACTTACTATTTATAGAACTCTCTCAATCCTACCAGAATTCATTATTTTCAGTCAAAAATAGAAAGATTTCAAACGGGCCTAACCACTTTGTTCTACTAATTAGTCTAAGCCCTTTTCATGTCGGGCACAAACCTTAAAACCCTACGGATCAAAAGTTACGATCGAATTAAAACTTACTATAAATAGTAAAATTGAAATAAAACTAGCCTAATGATTGTCAATCTGGTCGAATCTCAGGATTCCGGAATGGCAAAGCTGGGTTGGGTGGCTAAAGTAGCTCGATCTACCCCAAAATCATATATTATATGTCAAGAAATTGATTTTGGATTGTGAGATACGATGGTTTTACGGTCTAGATCACTTCCAACCCTGACCGGTCTTCTTTTGGTCCATCTAGGCACCCGCTCTATATCAAATGACAACCTTCTTACCCGGAGACTGGAAGTCCAGGAGCTCAGGATGCCAGTGGCTCCCCCTCACAGCAGAAACATGACCCTTCTGAAATGGGTCAAACCGGCAAGGGGCTGGTCCAAGATAAACGTGGATTGGTCTTCGCATGGTAACCCGGGGTCTTCAGGGGCGGAGGTGTTTGTAGAGGCAGCCAAGGGGAATTCCTGTTCGCTTTTTCAGTGGGCTTTGGGTTGGGCACCAATGTTCAGGCGGAAGCTCACGCCTTGTGCAAGGGGCTGGCCATTTGCGTGGAGCGAGGCTTATACGACATTTAGGTAGAAAGTGATTCTAGGGTGCTAGTGGACATGCTTAACAAGGATAGGCCAGTGAAATAGAACTTCTGGTATTGGTGGTCCCATAATGATCCGATGAGAAGAACGCTGATGATCCAAATTGTTCATGCTCCTCGGGAAGTAAATGGGGTTGGGAATGCGTTGGCCAGAATCGGCAGTGAGTCCCAAAGCTATAGGATCTTTGAGACAGTGTCGTATTTGCTGCGGGATGCTCGAGAGGAGCCCATCAACGTAGAGTTTCTAGAGGGTAGCGTTTATCATAGGCTTCCCGGGTGGTTTTTTTGTGCTGGGGGAGCCCGAATGTATCTCTAGCTTGTAGATTTTCCTCCTCTTGTGAATAAATTTTGGTTTCTTTAAAAAGAAAAAAGAAAAAAGAACACCCATGTAGAATTAGAAATTAAAACCACACACTTACGCAAAACAATGCGCACCCGACGATTTCTCAATCGCTCGATGCACCACGCATAATCAATCAACCGAACATGTTCAAAATTGTCTAGAGAGTTTGCAACATAAATTCGGAATATCATCAATGGATTGAGACCAGACTTCGATCGACCAAAAGTGTTTAAAAGTATCCAAAGATCAAACTAGGAAATCTGGGGTATTTTTGATTGATCGACCAGGGCTGTCGATCGAAGACCCCTGTTTACCATGTCCAGATTGAAGGCATTTGATCGACAGTTGAATGAGGTCTCAGGTCCAACCTGTTGGACCATTAGTTACCGTCCAGTATGTGTGCAATATCTAACAGTACAATAGGTGGACCTCATCACGAGGATCACCCTGTGAAAAAATCAACCACATCTACTTATCAGGCTAAACACACTTGCATTTTGATCATATAGGATACATCCACACTTGCATTTTGATCATATAGGATACATACACCATTTTCAAATATATATTGAACGGTTTGGATGGATGGATAGACATCCACCATGGTTCTCACCATGGGGCTGCCACCAGCTCCGCAAAGGCTTCCCAGCAAGCTTCAACCCTGGGCCACAGATCACGCAGTGATGCCAACAGCTCCTGTTTAAGCGTGGCCAGTTCTTGCTTCTTCCTCATCAACCGAATGATTTGGCCTTCCACGTCCCGCAGCTCCCGCGTGATCTCAGAATGACGCTTCCGAGCCTTTTGCTGCTCGATCAACGGCTGCCTCTGCTTGCCACTCGCAAAGTCCTGCAGCTGTTTGATGCGTTGCAGCAGGCATGCCACGTGGAGACCGGCATTTTCAAGCTCCTCGGCTTCATTGATCCAACTGCAGAACGTGGAGATGGGGAGGTCTGGGGTCGCCGACTGGATGCTATCTGCCAGCTCAACAACACGTACCACCACTGCCGCGGCTGCTTTGCAACCATCATGAAGATCCAATCGAGAGTGGAGAATGGCACCATGGCTCGAGCACAAGGCCCAGTATCGGGCTTTCACTGATTGAGAGATCCAACGGTCCAAGACAACGGAACCTACGGTGATGGTGAAGGTGTCCAACGGACCCACGTTGTAATCTGTTGCATGGACTAAGTAAGATGTACAGTTATTATGGATTCAATGTACGGATAAGTTATCTGTAGACTAGGTCGGTCAGTGGGGTCCGGTTTGGGTTGGGTCCTTTAGTACCCACAACCAAGATAACCGCGTCAGGTCTTGCTGGGTGTGGGTCTAGATCTCAAGGACCCAGACTCAGTTATCCACCGGGTCTTTGGACCGAGGTTTCCAGTTGGGTGTGTGGCAAATAAGAGCATTCAAATAGTTGGGCCCACTAGTTGAGTTTGGGATAAATAAGAGCATTTAAATGGTTGGGCCCACCCAATGTATGGATTAAATCTCACACCCATATATCACTTTGAGACACGAGTGTAAATGGTTCTCTTACATGTGTGTGCTTTAATTAAGAAATTAACCTTATTTCTTTTCTTAGAATAACCCAAATATATTAAATACGTATAATTTTATTATAAAAACTTATTGGACCCAAGCTGGACCCAACTGGGCCCCAGCCAACCCAACTTTAACCAGGTCCATGACAGGGACCCAACCCAAAGCTGATTAGATCTGATTTTTAACCTGTCCATAAGGTGATACTGAACCCAATTCGAATTCTTAATGGATTTGGTACCCAACCCGACCCAGTTTCTTAATGGGTCTAAAAGTTGTACCCAAACCTGACCTGATTTCTTAAGAGGTTCAGTCAGTGGGACCTAAAGTACCCAAGAAAATCAGTTAGCGACCATCAAGTACTCATCGGCTGGATTACATATTGACAGCTCTACTATAGGCGGTTTTGAATATTTAGTGTAGATATTCGTCTAATAAATTTAAATATCAAGTCGGGTCAAATAAATTCAAGTCAACTTGATTTAGGTGAGCATAGAGTTGAGTGGAATTTTTTCTTAATTTTTGAGCTATGAATGCAATTCAAAGTGGGTCAAGTTAGATCAGGTTATGTTGGATTAGGTTAGGTTAGCTTCTGCAATTAGTATACCAATACATGAAATCAAACATCTAACTATTAGATCAAATATTGAGTAATTCCGTCTACCAATCTACCATGAGAACCATGATCTGATCAACAAGCCACAGGGCCTACTTCACAACAGTTTACTACATAAATAAGCCATTTTCCAATAATCATGATTCATTGATAATCCTAATTCAAGTTATAGAGTTGAATGCTAGCCATTAAAAATTCTTTCTAATATTAAAATATTCATCTAAAGATGGTGATGGTCAAAATCTTTCGTTCAGCATAATTTTTTCTTTCAGCTCGCATATCATATAGAGTCCATAACATGAATGGTTTTGATTATCAGGCCACTCAACATTTGGGCCCAACGTTAGTTCCAATCATGAAACCTATTCCATACATGGAAGGTTATACAATAAAGTCCAAGACATGGATGCATTCAATCATGGACCCTGTTTCTATGTAGACAATCATTAAATGTTTATCTCCATTTATCTCATATGTATTGCATACAAGGTCAATGTTAGATTGCTCCACGCCTCAACTTAGACCCAACCTGACTTGGGATGATTTCCGTACTTTTCATTCCCTAGATATTCCTTAAAAACTTGCGTAAGCTTTAGCTGGAGAATAGAAAACCTTAGAAATCAAAAAAGAATTGTAGAGTTTTTGACAAAGGAGGACGTGGGAGGTTGATCACCATCTTCCTCATCAGTTGTTTCTCGAATCCAGGAAAAGAAATAAAGGGATAAAAAAGAAAATTAATTCTGAATAATTATTGAATAATTGATTAAATGCCTAAAATAAAATTGCAATACATATAAATAACAAACTAAGTCCTAAGTAAAGTATTAGACTCAGACTCAAACTCAAACTCAAACTCAAACTCTTAGAAAGCTCGACTTACTATAAATAGTAAACTTATTATTTATATAAGTCTTTCAATTTTATTAGAACTCATGGTTTTCGGCAAAAAATAAAAAGTTTTCAAACGGGCCAAACTATGTTGTTCTACTAATTATGCTAAGCCCTTTTTCATGTTGGGCACAAACTCTAAAACCCCATGAAACGTTATGATCGAAACAAAACTTCCTATAAATAGTAAAATTGAAATAAAGCTAAGCTAATGATCGTTGATTTGGTCGAATCTCGCAATTCCGGCATGGGCAACTCAGCATAGCAGGGTTGGGTGGCTAAAGTAACTTGAGCTACCAAAATCATATATTATAGGTATAGAAACTCATTTCGGATTGCGAGATACGACTGTTTTATAGTCCTAATGGTCTAGATCACTTCCGACCCCGACCGGTCTTCTTTTAGTCCATCTAAGCCATAAAATAATCGGTGACCCGCTCTACATCAGTTTTCCAAAATGCCAAGTGATTCAATGGACAAAATTAATCATTCCCTACTCACTAAATCGTACCTTAACCCAATGATCTCAAGCATCATAAGAATTTGAAAAGAGAGAAACCATACCAGTTTCTTTTTCCATTCTTACAGCCATTGATGAAGCTAGAATCCTGAGGAGACAATGATAAACACCAGTTTGGGGACCAAGATTTATATAGATCTTATAGCATGAAGATAGATCACCTTCCGTAAAGAGAAGGAGATTCCATGCGTAATGCTATTCTCTCAGGAGCCAAGAGTACCAAAGTATAAATCCAATTCGTTTCCAACTTGGCGGGGAAAACCAAAAGCATAGCTACCTTTCTTTCGGACGATCAAAAAGTTATTCCATAGGTTTTTAGGAAGATGCAAATACGAGATTGTATATGAAGAATTATGTGGTACTTATGAGCGCTACACAACGGTGCGTGCAAGCACCCCTGTGGGCCTTGCTAAGTGCTCCAATGAATGAACCAAATGACCCAAATCTTTGCACAGAGATGAATTAATTTCATGTGTGGCCTACTTAATTTACAGTAAAGCTAACAGTCCCAAAAAATACCACGCAAATTCAAACATTCCCCCAAAAACACAAAAACCAAATAATGAATTCCACAATAATCTTGTAAAGAAAATTTTCAAATTGTTCACATTCAACTATAAAAAAATAGAGGGTTAGGATCATCATCAAATCATCATTACAAACTATTTATGCTAGTGACGGAGATGTGGGACGGTTCAAACACATCTGAGTAAGTGGGTCCTGTGCACGTGATCTGTCCCTAGTCAGAGCATAAGCAAAACGAGCTCATCACTAAATTAAATGAATGAGAATACCTTCTTCTTCTTGTTTTTTTTTTTTTTTTTTTTTTTTTTTTATGAGTGAGTTCACACATCCTACTGTTAGTACACACCCGCACTGTTAGTCACCCTGCAATGTTATAGCCACCCCCCACATTGGGATTCGATACCTTGACCTCAGTGTTGAGAACACCTTGTCTCGGTGGCACATATATTGTTTGCAGAAACACTCACGCCTTTGGGACAGTGGTAGACTAAGTGAAGATAACTTACAATCCAAGAAATAAAGGATTACAACTACTATTAATTCCATACGTCTATAATTTGCCAACATAGCAAGACACCCAAAACTCCCTCTAAATCAACTACCAAAGAAATAATCCCAAAACAACTAACAAACTCAAAATAACTCTAAAATATCTCCTGCCCAAACACATTTCGAAGATATCTCATGCACAGGAATATCGTTATACTGTCTCTAGGAGATCATTCTTGCTATGTAGGGATGGATTCTGGTCATCCTGTCCTTTCCCTTGATTTTCCATATGCCAGAACAATATCTTGGCTATTTCTTTTGGTGAATTTGTTGAAGATCGTTCTTGTGAGATGGGGATGGGTTCTAACCGTCCAATCCTTCCTCTTGTTCTTCCACGCAAGAAAATTTTAGTTGTTACATTCGGCAGGTCCGTTGGATCATTACCTCTGATAATTTGGTAAATTAGAGAGGTAATTCGTTGCCCTCTCTCCTCTCTTATTTATAAAAAATAGAAAATATTTGGTAGCTTGAGGTACTACAAGTTACAACGTATACTACTACCTATACTAACACTCCTCGAGCTGGGGCATAGAGATCGGGCATACCCGGCTTGAATACCATATTAAACGTACGTATTGCAGCAACTGCTTTAGGAAAGATGTCAGTTGGAAGAAAGTTGAGGAGTACTGATAATGTCAGCTAAAAGCTTTCCAGTACGAAGTGAAAATCAACTTTAATAATTTTAATATGCTCATGTAATACAGGATTGAAAGCAATATAAATCATTGCTTGATTATCATAGAAGTGAATGACAGGCTCAGTGACCAAAATTCCCAACTCGAAAATAAATGACCTTAACCACAAGACCTCACTGGTGACATGTCTCATGGACCAATACTTCGCCTCTATAGAAGAACAAGCAACAACCAACTGCTTTTTTACTTTTTCAATAAACTAGATTACCTCGAACAAATGTACTTTTTCAATACACAGCATCTGCATGAACTGACAGCCAAAGTAATATTAGGGTGAGTGACAAATAAGTAAATGAGCTTGCGAACTAAACTTTGATATGAATTAGGATAATCGAAAGGATTAGATACCTAGTAAAAAAACCGATGATTTACTTCAATGGGCAACTCTATAGGACGCGATCTAATCATGCCAGTGGATTTTAAGAGATCAATGGCATGCTTTCGTTGTAAAATAAAGATGTCATTGTTAGAACGAGCAACTTCAATCTCGGGAAAATATCATAGCAGCCCAAGGTCTTTCATGTAGAAGGTTTTAAGTCTAATATGTTGGACCATAAGTTAGCATCCACACAGTGGGTAACTTCAACTCATCATGTGTGTGCTCCATAAAACCATACAATAGATTGGCCTCACCATGAGGATCACCTTGTGAAAAAAAATTAACCACATCCACTAATCCGGTGAAACACACTTGGATTTTGATCACAAAGGATATGCACCATTTGCAAATGTAGCCGTTTTTTTTTCCTAGTCTCAGCTGCAATGTTGTATTACTATAAATTGCACCACTTTTGTCCAAGAGGTGGACTATATATTGGACGGTCTGGAAGGATGTATAGACTTTGGCCATGGTTTTGGACACACTAAAAAACCCCTACCTAAAATTTCATCAGGCCTCTCAAATCCATACCACTCGACTCAACTTAAAACCTAGTCGAGTTTAGAACTCAACATGAGCTGAATCGAGTCAAGCTTGGCACAGCTCGGCTCAGTTCAGCCAGCAACCTACCATAGCTCGATTTTAGCTAGGCTTGGACCTCGAGCCTGACAGCCAGGTCGACTCGGTTCAGTCAGCAGCTCGGGTCAACTCGAGGCAAGTTCAAGTTTGAACTCTTGACATTAGAGAAAAAATAAAAATAGGAAGGGATTTTAGGGTGTTGCTCGATTAATATTAATATTTTATATATATTATACATATATCATATATAATATATTTAATTCAATGGGCGACTCTGTGGGACGCAATCTAATCATGCCGGTGGATTTTAAGTGATCAATGGCCTGCTTTCGTTGTGAAATGAAGATGTCATTGTTAGAATGAGCAACTTTAATCTCGGAAAAATATCATAGCAACCCAAGGTCTTTCATGTAGAAGGAGGTCTTAGGTCTAACCTGTTGGACCATAAGTTACCATCCAAACAGTGGGTAACTTCAACTCATCATATGTGTGCTACATCAAACCATACAAAAGATTGGCCTCATCATGAGGATCACCTTGTGAAAAAAATTAACTACATCAACTAATCTGGTGAAACACACTTGGATTTTGATCACAAAGGATATATGCACCATTTGCAAATATAACTGTTTTTTTCCTAGTCACAGCTGCAATGTTGTATTACTAAAAATTGCGCCACTTCTGTCCAAGAGGTGGACTAATATTGGACGGTCTAGAAGGATGGATAGACTTTGGCCATGGTTTTGGACATACTGAAAAACCCCTACCTAAAATTCCATCAGGCCTCTCAAATTCATACCACTCGACTCATCTTAAAACCTAGTCGAGTCTAGAGCTCAACATGAGCCAAATCGAGTCAAGCTTGGCAAAACTCAGCTCAGTTCAGCCAGCAACCTACCATAGCTCGATTTAAGCTCGACTTGAACCTCGAGCCTGACTAGCCTACTTGGCTCGGCTCGGCTCGGCTCGGTTCAATCAGCAGGTCAAGTCAGCTCGAGTAGAGTTCGAGCTCGAGCTTTCAAGCTGAGCTTGAGTTCGAACTTTCGAGATGAGAGAAAAAATAAATAAATAAAAAAGGAAGGAATTTTAGGGTGCCGCTCGATCAATTTAATATTTTATATATATTATACATATACCATATTTAATATATTTAATTCAATAGGCGACTCTATAGGACGCGATCTAATCATGCCAGTGGATTTTAAGAGATCAATGGCATGCTTTCGTTGTGAAATGAAGATGTCATTGTTAGAATGAGCAACTTTAATCTCGGAAAAATATCGTAGCAACCCAAGGTCTTTCAGGTAAGAGGTCTTAAGTCTAATTTGTTGGACCATTAGTTACCATCCACCCAGTGGGTAACTTCAACTCGTCATGTGTGTGCTACATCAAACCATACAATAGATTCGCCTCATCATGAGGATCACCTTGTGAAAAAAATTAACCACATCCACTAATATGGTGAAACACACTTGGATTTTGATCACAAAGGATATATGCACCATTTGCAAATATAGCCTTTTTTTTTTTCTAGTCTCAGCTGCAATGTTGTATTACTATAAATTGCACCACTTTTGTTGAAGAGGTGGACTATATATTGGATGGTCTGGAAGGACAGATAGACTTTGGCCATGGTTTTGGACATAATGAAAAACCCCTACCTAAAATTCCATCGGGCCTCCCAAATCCATACCACTCGACTCAGCTTAAAACCTAGTCGAGTCTAGAGTTAGACATGAGCTGAATCGAGTCAAGATTGGCACAGCTTGGCTTGGTTCAGCCAGCAACCTACCATAGCTCGATTTTAGCTTGACTTGGACCTTGAACCTGACTAGCCAGCTAGGCTCGGTTCAGCCAGCAACTCAGGTCAGCTCGAGGCAAGTTCGAGCTCGAGCTTTCGAGCAAAGTTTGAGTTTGAACTTTCGAGATGAGACAAAAAATAAAAAAGGGAAGGGATTTTAAGGTGACGTGCAATCAATATTTATATTTTATATATATTATACCTATATCATATATAATATATTTAATTTAAGGAATTTAAAATCGGGTGGAGCCTAACCGTGTCAATTTTGAATCGAGCTTCGACCCGAGTAGAGTCGAGCTCGATCAGCCCAGCTCGAGCTCTTCTCAAAATTATTTCGAAATCAATAAAACAACTCGGATTGACCTGAACCCAGCTTTGGATCCAAGCCAAGTCGAGCATATCCGAGCTGATCAGTCGAGTGAGTTGATAGAATTAACTCGATTCGTGTCCAACTCTAATCAAGTCCGCTAAAAAATTATAGCTATTGTCTCGAAAACTTGCACTAATTTTTTTGAGTTTTTTTTAATATTATTAAATATTTAAAAGTATAACTAATATATAAAGAGATAATATTGTATAGATGCTTAGGTTTTGGTTGAATTCCAAAAAAAGCTTGATTTTAAATTCTTTCCTTAAATCACTCCTGGTTTTGAAATAAAGTAAAAAAAATAAAAAAGCCACTTATTTTGACTTTGACTAAGACTATAAAGAACTTTTTTTGTTATATTTCAAAAAGACAAGCATGCCCTCTTAAACCCCTTGTTCCTTGTGCAAGTCTTGTGGAATCCACTCCCGCAGGGACTACGCCGTGGCCCCACGATGTTGTGTTTGCTTGATCCATGCCATCTATCCTTCTTTGAACATGATTTTAGGGCATGAGCCAAGAAAATGAAAAAGATCCAAATCTCATGTGGACCCACTAGAGTTAACTGCCACAATTAAATCATATCATTAAAAAATATAAGGGCCCACTGTAATTCTTTTTTTTTTTTTCCATCCAACCCGTTGACTTGATAGCGAGGACCTAAATTAAAGGCCCATTGTAATTCTTTTCTTTCCATCCAACGTGTTTCAGTCCCAAGAAGTCATCAAAGGTAAGCATTTAATCCTTTTCATTTCCAATGGTGTGGTCCACTTGAAATTTGGATTTGCTTCATATTTGGGCCCATTCCCTAAAATGACCTAAAAAATGGATGGATTGTGTGGATGTACCACATACATCATGATGGGCCCACAACTTTTGAAACTCCAACAGAAAGTTGGTGTTGGACGAGCCCCACTTGGCTGTGACCCGGAACAGCGAAGGCAGATTTCCTACTAAAGGATTTGGCTGGAAATTCCTAAGCAGGGAAGTTAAGTTGGGCTATGATGTTTGTGAGAAATGGTTCATCTGTTTTTCGAGCTCATTTTAGGATACAAGACAAAAAAAAATGAGATTGTGTGGATGTACCACATACATCACAGAAGCATGTAAAGAGATGCTTTTTATGAAGAGGTTCCTACAAGAACTTAGCTTGAAGTAGAAAGAGCACGTGGTCTATTACGATAGCTAAAGTGCTATATACTTGAGCAAGAAGCCAAGTCAGCACTCCAAGTCGAAGCATATAGAGATTCGGTATCACTGGATCAGGGATACTTTAGAACAAAATGTGCTATAGCTTGAAAAAGTCCGCACGGACGATAATGGGTCAAACATAATGACCAAGGCTTTGCTCAATGGCAAGTTTGAGGTTTGTAAAAACCTGGCTGACTTGAAGAAGGCGTATTTTCTCCTGAGTCGGAAAGGGAGAGATTTGATGGGGTTTTCCTCCTCAGGACAGAGAAGAGTTATGGTGCAACCTGAGTGTGGTCGAGCACCCGGACCAGTTTGGTCGGGGGACCGAAAATCACCCAGATGAGGCAAAAAGTTGTTGGACAGTTTTGACAAAAGTCGGCTGCCCAATGGTCATGTGACCGAGCACCCGACCAAGTTGGTCCGGGCGCCCGAAATTGAGCAATTCCTCTCGAAAGCTCACTGGACAATTTTTAGTTTGGGCGGGCGCCCGACGGTCCTCTGACCGAGCGCCCGACCCTACGCGAACTGCTTATACACAATTTCTTATTTGGGTTCTAATTCCTCCAATTCTCTACTTAAGGGGTTCAAATCGGGATTAGGTCATCCTATTGAAGTGTTTTCACGTCCAAGGTAAGAGAGAGAAAAAGAGGAAGAGAGAGAGAGAGAGAGAGAGAGAGAGAGAGAGAGAGAGAGAAAGCTTGTAGAAGGGACATATTGCTTGAAAAGGTGATCTTCGGCGCAACCATCGTCTCAGCGCTTCAACGTCCTCGTGATCGATGAGATCTCTCCGTTTTCATTATTCTCTTATTGTTCATCCACTCCTACGTGCGTGAAGAGGGTTTTATCCAAGCGATGTGTGCTTGTGATCGGTTGTAACATTCTACTTCATAGTGGATTGTTTGTCTGGACTAGGTCCCGTGGTTTTTACCTCTTTCGAGGGTTTTCCACGTAAAAACCCCTTGTGTCGTGTGGTTGATGCTTTATTCTTATTTATTGCATTATCATAGCCCAAAATTCTATTCCATTGGGGGGGCGAGATCCTAAGGTTTGTGTGAAACGCACCCAAAACTTGCCTCCATGGGGGACTGTGTGTCTGCCATGAGAGATTTACTCCCAAACATTATTCTCTGGGAGGTTTGGAAAGAAAGGAATGAATGCCGGTTTGAGGATAAGCATTGTGATGTGGGGAAGATCATTCACAGTATTAAGAGATGGTTGGTAGCTTTGGGCCCTAAGCTTCCTCGGCTAAAAGATGACACAGGGAGGACGTGGGAGGTCGATCACCGTCTTCCTCGCCGGTTGATTCTCATTTTCATGAGAGGGAATAAGAGATTAAAAAAAATTCCAAATAAATTGATAATACTTGATTGAATGCTTAAAACGGAATTACAATGCATATAAATAAGAAACTAAACCCTAGGTAAAGTATCATACTCCAACTCAAACTCAAACTCCTAGGAAACCTAGCTTACTATAAATAGTAAACTTACTATTTATAGAACTCTCTCAATCCTACCAGAATTCATTATTTTCAGTCAAAAATAGAAAGATTTCAAACGGGCCTAACCACTTTGTTCTACTAATTAGTCTAAGCCCTTTTCATGTCGGGCACAAACCTTAAAACCCTACGGATCAAAAGTTACGATCGAATTAAAACTTACTATAAATAGTAAAATTGAAATAAAACTAGCCTAATGATTGTCAATCTGGTCGAATCTCAGGATTCCGGAATGGCAAAGCTGGGTTGGGTGGCTAAAGTAGCTCGATCTACCCCAAAATCATATATTATATGTCAAGAAATTGATTTTGGATTGTGAGATACGATGGTTTTACGGTCTAGATCACTTCCAACCCTGACCGGTCTTCTTTTGGTCCATCTAGGCACCCGCTCTATATCAAATGACAACCTTCTTACCCGGAGACTGGAAGTCCAGGAGCTCAGGATGCCAGTGGCTCCCCCTCACAGCAGAAACATGACCCTTCTGAAATGGGTCAAACCGGCAAGGGGCTGGTCCAAGATAAACGTGGATTGGTCTTCGCATGGTAACCCGGGGTCTTCAGGGGCGGAGGTGTTTGTAGAGGCAGCCAAGGGGAATTCCTGTTCGCTTTTTCAGTGGGCTTTGGGTTGGGCACCAATGTTCAGGCGGAAGCTCACGCCTTGTGCAAGGGGCTGGCCATTTGCGTGGAGCGAGGCTTATACGACATTTAGGTAGAAAGTGATTCTAGGGTGCTAGTGGACATGCTTAACAAGGATAGGCCAGTGAAATAGAACTTCTGGTATTGGTGGTCCCATAATGATCCGATGAGAAGAACGCTGATGATCCAAATTGTTCATGCTCCTCGGGAAGTAAATGGGGTTGGGAATGCGTTGGCCAGAATCGGCAGTGAGTCCCAAAGCTATAAGATCTTTGAGACAGTGTCGTATTTGCTGCGGGATGCTCGAGAGGAGCCCATCAACGTAGAGTTTCTAGAGGGTAGCGTTTATCATAGGCTTCCCGGGTGGTTTTTTTGTGCTGGGGGAGCCCGAATGTATCTCTAGCTTGTAGATTTTCCTCCTCTTGTGAATAAATTTTGGTTTCTTTAAAAAGAAAAAAGAAAAAAGAACACCCATGTAGAATTAGAAATTAAAACCACACACTTACTCAAAACAATGCGCACCCGACGATTTCTCAATCGCTCGATGCACCACGCATAATCAATCAACCGAACATGTTCAAAATTGTCTAGAGAGTTTGCAACATAAATTCGGAATATCATCAATGGATTGAGACCAGACTTCGATCGACCAAACGTGTTTAAAAGTATCCAAAGATGAAACTAGGAAATCTGGGGTATTTTTGATTGATCGACCAGGGCTGTCGATCGAAGACCCCTGTTTACCATGTCCAGATTGAAGGCATTTGATCGACAGTTGAATGAGGTCTCAGGTCCAACCTGTTGGACCATTAGTTACCGTCCAGTATGTGTGCAATATCTAACAGTACAATAGGTGGACCTCATCACGAGGATCACCCTGTGAAAAAATCAACCACATCTACTTATCAGGCTAAACACACTTGCATTTTGATCATATAGGATACATCCACACTTGCATTTTGATCATATAGGATACATACACCATTTTCAAATATATATTGAACGGTTTGGATGGATGGATAGACATCCACCATGGTTCTCACCATGGGGCTGCCACCAGCTCCGCAAAGGCTTCCCAGAAAGCTTCAACCCTGGGCCACAGATCACGCAGCGATGCCAACAGCTCCTGTTTAAGCGTGGCCAGTTCTTGCTTCTTCCTCATCAACCGAATGATTTGGCCTTCCACGTCCCGCAGCTCCCGCGTGATCTCAGAATGACGCTTCCGAGCCTTTTGCTGCTCGATCAACGGCTGCCTCTGCTTGCCACTCGCAAAGTCCTGCAGCTGTTTGATGCGTTCCAGCAGGCATGCCACGTGGAGACCGGCATTTTCAAGCTCCTCGGCTTCATTGATCCAACTGCAGAACGTGGAGATGGGGAGGTCTGGGGTCGCCGACTGGATGCTATCTGCCAGCTCAACAACACGTACCACCACTGCCGCGGCTGCTTTGCAACCATCATGAAGATCCAATCGAGAGTGGAGAATGGCACCATGTCTCGAGCACAAGGCCCAGTATCGGGCTTTCACTGATTGAGAGATCCAACGGTCCAAGACAACGGAACCTACGGTGATGGTGAAGGTGTCCAACGGACCCACGTTGTAATCTGTTGCATGGACTAAGTAAGATGTACAGTTATTTTGGATTCAATGTACGGATAAGTTATCTGTAGACTAGGTCGGTCAGTGGGGTCCGGTTTGGGTTGGGTCCTTTAGTACCCACAACCAAGATAACCGCGTCAGGTCTTGCTGGGTGTGGGTCTAGATCTCAAGGACCCAGACTCAGTTATCCACCGGGTCTTTGGACCGAGGTTTCCAGTTGGGTGTGTGGCAAATAAGAGCATTCAAATAGTTGGGCCCACTAGTTGAGTTTGGGATAAATAAGAGCATTTAAATGGTTGGGCCCACCCAATGTATGGATTAAATCTCACACCCATATATCACTTTGAGACACGAGTGTAAATGGTTCTCTTACATGTGTGTGCTTTAATTAAGAAATTAACCTTATTTCTTTTCTTAGAATAACCCAAATATATTAAATACGTATAATTTTATTATAAAAACTTATTGGACCCAAGCTGGACCCAACTGGGCCCCAGCCAACCCAACTTTAACCAGGTCCATGACAGGGACCCAACCCAAAGCTGATTAGATCTGATTTTTAACCTGTCCATAAGGTGATACTGAACCCAATTCGAATTCTTAATGGATTTGGTACCCAAACCCGACCCAGTTTCTTAATGGGTCTAAAAGTTATACCCAAACCTGACCTGATTTCTTAAGAGGTTCAGTCAGTGGGACCTAAAGTACCCAAGAAAATCAGTTAGCGACCATCAGGTACTCATCGGCTGGATTAAATATTGACAGCTCTACTATAGGCGGTTTTTAATATTTAGTGTAGATATTCGTCTAATAAATTTAAATATCAAGTCGGGTCCAATAAAAGTCGATTGGGTTTTCAAGTCAACTTGATTTAGGTGAGCATAGAGTTGAGTGGAATTTTTTCTTAATTTTTGTGCTATGAATGCAATTCAAATTGGGTCAAGTTAGATCAGGATAAGTTGGATTAGGTTAGGTTAGCTTTTGCAATTAGTATATCAATACATAAAATCAAACATCTAACCATTAGATCAAATATTGAGTAATTCCACCTACCAATCTACCATAAGAACCATGATTTGATCAACCATTTGATTCACAAGCCATGGGGCCTACTTCTTCACAACAGTTTACTACGTAAATAAGCCATTGTCCAATAATCATGATTCATTGATAATCCTAATTCAAGTTATAGAGTTGAATGCCGGCCATTAAAAATTCTTTCTAAAATTAAAATTTTCATCTGAAGATGGTGATGGTCAAAATCTTTTGTTCAGCGTAATTGTGCCTTTCAGCTCACATATCATAGAGTCCATAACATGAATGGCTTTGATTATCAGACCACTCAACATTTGGGCCCAACGTTAGTTCCAATCATGAAAC
This sequence comes from Liriodendron chinense, assembly GCA_003013855.2. NCBI lineage: Eukaryota > Viridiplantae > Streptophyta > Magnoliopsida > Magnoliales > Magnoliaceae > Liriodendron > Liriodendron chinense. The sequence goes on along the minus strand of ML058424.1, from coordinate 2,157,536 downwards.
CTATTCCATGCATGGAAGGTTATGAAATAAAGTCCACGGCATGGATGCATTCAATCATGGACCCTGTTTCTATGTAGACAATCATTAAATGGTTATCTCCATTTATCTCATTGGTATTGGATACAAGGTCAATGTTGGATTGCTCCACGCCTCAACTTAGACCCAACCTGACTTGGGATGATTTCGGTATTTTTCATTCCTTGGATATTCCTTAAAAACTTGCTTAAGCTTTAGCTGGGGAATAGAAAACCTTAGAAATGAAAAAAGAATTATAGAGTTTTTGACAAAGGAGGACATGGGAGGTTGATCACCATCTTCCTCACCAGTTGTTTCTTGAATCCACGAGAAGAAATAAATGGATAAAAAAGAAAATTAATTTCGAATAATTATTGAATAATTGACTGAATGCCTAAAAATGAAATTGCAATACATATAAATAACAAACTAAGTCCTGTGTAAAGTATTAGACTCAGACTCAAACTCAAACTCAAACTCCTAGAAAGCCCAACTTACTATAAATAATAAATTTATTATTTATATAAGTCTTTCAATTCTACTAGAACTCATGGTTTTCGGCAAAAAATAGAAAGTTTTCAAATAAGCCCAACCATGTTGTTCTACTAATTACTTTAAGCTTTTTTTCAAAACAAAACTTTTCTATAAATAGTAAAAGTGAAATAAAATTAAGCTAACGATCATTGATCTGGTCAAATCTCGCAATTCTAGCATGAGCAACCTGGCGTAGCAGGGTTGGGTGGGTAAAGTAACTTGAGCTACCAAAATCATATATTATATGTCTAGAAACTCATTTCGAATTGCGAGATACAACCATTTTACAGTCCTGATGGTCCAGATCACTTCCGACCCCTGACCGATCTTCTTTTGGTCCGTCTCGGCCATGAAATAATCGACAACCCGCTCTACATCAGTTTTCCAAAATACCAAGTGATTCAACGGACAAAATTAATCATTCACAACTCACTGAATCGTACCTTAACCCAATGATCTCAAGCATCGTAAGAATTTGAAAAGAGAGAAACCATACCAATTTGATTTGCCATTGATGAGGCTAGAATCCTGAGGAGGCGATGATAAACACCAGTTTGGGGACCAAGATTTATATAGATCTTATAGCATTAGTATAGATAGTCCACCCGAACACGTCTCCACACCTTCCGTAAAGAGAAGGAGATTCCATGCGTAATGCTATTCCCTCGAGAGCCAAGAGTACCAAATGATAAATCCAATTGGTTTCCTACTTGGTGGGGAAAACCAAAAGCATAGCTACCTTCCGTTTGGACAACCAAAAAGTTATTCCATAGGCTTTTAGGAAGATGCAAATACGAGATTGTATATCAAGAATTATGTCGTCGCTACACAACGGTGCGTGCAAGCACCCCTGTGGGCCTTGCTAAGTGCTCCAATGAATGAACCAATGACCCAAATCTTTGCACAGACATGAATTAATTTCATGTGTGGCCTACTTAATTTACAGTAAAGCTAACAGTCCCAAGAAATACCACGCAAATTCAAACATTCCCCCAAAAACACAAAAACCAAATAATGAATTCCACAATAATCTTGTAAAGAAAATTTTCAAATTGTTCACATTCAACTATAAAAAAATAGAGGGTTAGGATCATCATCAAATCATCATTACAAATTATTTATGCTAGTGACGGAGATGTGGGACGGTTCAAACACATCTGAGTAAGTGGGTCCTGTGCACGTGATGTGTCCCTAGTCAGAGCATAAGCAAAACGAGCTCATCACTAAATTAAATGAATGAGAATACCTTCTTCTTCTTGTCTTCTTCTTCTTCTTCTTTTTTTTTTTTTTTTTTTTTTTTTTTTTTTTGGAGTAAGTTCACACATCCTACTGTTAGTACACACCTGCACTGTTAGTCACCCTGCAATGTTATAGCCACCCCCCACATTGGGACTTGATACCTTGACCTCAGTGTTGAGAACACCTTGTCTCGGTGGCACATATATTGTTTGCAGAAACACTCACGCCTTTGGGACAGTAGGTAGACTAAGTGAAGATAACTTACAATCCAAGAAATAAAGGATTACAACTACTATTAATTCCATACGTCTATAATTTGCCAACATAGCAAGACACCCAAAACTCCCTCTAAATCAACTACCAAAGAAATAATCCCAAAACAACTAACAAACTCAAAATAACTCTAAAATATCTCCTGCCCAAACATATTTCGAAGATATCTCATGCACAGGAATATCGTTATACTGTCTCTAGGAGATCATTCTTGCTATGTAGGGATGGATTCTGGTCGTCCCGTCCTTTTCCTTGATTTTACATATGCCAGAACAATATCTTGGCTATTTCTTTTGGTGAATTTGTTGAAGATCGTTCTCGTGAGATGGGGATGGGTTCTAACCAGTCCAATCCTTCCTCTTGTACTTCCATGCAAGAAAATTTTAGTTGTTACATTCGGCAGGTCCGTTGGATCATTACTTCTGATAATTTGGTAAATTCGAGAGGTAATTCGTTGCCCTCTCTCCTCTCTTATTTATAAAAAATAGAAAATATTTGGTAGCTTGAGGTACTACAAGTTACAACGTATACTACTACCTATACTAACACTCCCCGAGCTGGGGCATAGAGATCGGGCATACCCGGCTTGAATACAATATTAAACGTACGTATTGCAGCAACTGCTTTAGGAAAGATGTCAGTTGGAAGAAAGTTGAGGAGTACTGATAATGTCAGCTAAAAGCTTTCCAGTACGAAGTGAAAATCAACTTTAATAATTTTAATATGCTCATGAAATACACGATTGAAAGCAATATAAATCATTGCTTGATTATCATAGAAGTGAATGACAGGCTCAGTGACCAAAATTCCCAACTCGAAAATAAATGACCTTAACCACAAGACCTCACTGGTGACATGTCTCATGGACCAATACTTCGCCTCTATAGAAGAACAACGAGCAACAACCAACTGCTTTTTTACTTTTTCAATAAACTAGATTACCTCGAACAAATGTACCTTTTCAATACACAGCATCTGCATGAACTGACAGCCAAAGTAATATTAGGGTGAGTGACAAATAAGTAAATGAGCTTGCCAACTAAACTTTGATATGAATTAGGATAATCAAAAGGATTAGATACCTAGTAAAAAAACCGATGATTTACTTCAATGGGCAACTCTATAGGACGCGATCTAATCATGCCAGTGGATTTTAAGAGATCAATGGCATGCTTTCGTTGTAAAATAAAGATGTCATTGTTAGAACGAGCAACTTCAATCTCGGGAAAATATCATAGCAGCCCAAGGTCTTTCATGTAGAAGGTTTTAAGTCTAATATGTTGGACCATAAGTTAGCATCCACACAGTGGGTAACTTCAACTCATCATGTGTGTGCTCCATAAAACCATGCAATAGATTGGCCTCACCATGAGGATCACCTTGTGAAAAAAAATTAACCACATCCACTAATCCGGTGAAACACACTTGGATTTTGATCACAAAGGATATGCACCATTTGCAAATGTAGCCGTTTTTTTTCCTAGTCTCAGCTGCAATGTTGTATTACTATAAATTGCACCACTTTTGTCCAAGAGGTGGACTATATATTGGACGGTCTGGAAGGATGTATAGACTTTGGCCATGGTTTTGGACACACTAAAAAACCCCTACCTAAAATTTCATCAGGCCTCTCAAATCCATACCACTCGACTCAACTTAAAACCTAGTCGAGTTTAGAGCTCAACATGAGCTGAATCGAGTCAAGCTTGGCACAGCTCGGCTCAGTTCAGCCAGCAACCTACCATAGCTCGATTTTAGCTCGGCTTGGACCTCGAGCCTGACAGCCAGCTCGACTCGGTTCAGTCAGCAGCTCGGGTCAACTCGAGGCAAGTTCAAGTTTGAACTCTTGAGATTAGAGAAAAAATAAAAATAGGAAGGGATTTTAGGGTGTTGCTCGATTAATATTAATATTTTATATATATTATACATATATCATATATAATATATTTAATTCAATGGGCGACTCTGTGGGACGCAATCTAATCATGCCGGTGGATTTTAAGTGATCAATGGCATGCTTTCGTTGTGAAATGAAGATGTCATTGTTAGAATGAGCAACTTTAATCTCGGAAAAATATCATAGCAACCCAAGGTCTTTCATGTAGAAGGAGGTCTTAGGTCTAATCTGTTGGACCATAAGTTACCATCCAAACAGTAGGCTAACTTCAACTCATCATATGTGTGCTACATCAAACCATACAAAAGATTGGCCTCATCATGAGGATCACCCTGTGAAAAAAATTAACTACATCAACTAATCTGGTGAAACACACTTGGATTTCGATCACAAAGGATATATGCACCATTTGCAAATATAATTGTTTTTTTCCTAGTCACAGCTGCAATGTTGTATTACTAAAAATTGCGCCACTTCTGTCCAAGAGGTGGACTAATATTGAACGGTCTAGAAGGATGTATAGACTTTGGCCATGGTTTTGGACATACTGAAAAACCCCTACCTAAAATTCCATTAGGCCTCTCAAATTCATACCACTCGACTCATCTTAAAACCTAGTCGAGTCTAGAGCTCGACATGAGCCAAATCGAGTCAAGCTTGGCAAAACGCAGCTCAGTTCAGCCAGCAACCTACCATAGCTCGATTTAAGCTCGACTTGAACCTCGAGCCTGACTAGCCTACTTGGCTCGGCTCGGCTCGGCTCGGTTCAATCAGCAGGTCAAGTCAGCTCGAGGAGAGTTCGAGCTCGAGCTTTCAAGCTGAGTTTGAGTTCGAACTTTCGAGATGAGAGAAAAAATAAATAAATAAAAAAGGAAGGAATTTTAGGGTGCCGCTCGATCAATTTAATATTTTATATATATTATACATATACCATATTTAATATATTTAATTCAATAGGCGACTCTATAGGACGCGATCTAATCATGCCAGTAGATTTTAAGAGATCAATGGCACGCTTTCGTTGTGAAATGAAGATGTCATTGTTAGAATGAGCAACTTTAATCTTAGAAAAATATCATAGCAACCCAAGGTCTTTCATGTAAGAGGTCTTAAGTCTAATTTGTTGGACCATTAGTTACCATCCACCCAGTGGGTAACTTCAACTCGTCATGTGTGTGCTACATCAAACCATACAATAGATTCGCCTCATCATGAGGATCACCTTGTGAAAAAAATTAACCACATCCACTAATATGGTGAAACACGCTTGGATTTTGATCACAAAGGATATATGCACCATTTGCAAATATAGCCTCTTTTTTTTTTTTTTCTAGTCTCAGCTGCAATGTTGTATTACTATAAATTGCACCACTTTTGTTGAAGAGGTGGACTATATATTGGATGATCTGGAAGGACAGATAGACTTTGGCCATGGTTTTGGACATAATGAAAAACCCCTACCTAAAATTCCATCGGGCCTCCCAAATCCATATCACTCGACTCAGCTTAAAACCTAGTCGAGTCTAGAGTTAGACATGAGCTGAATCGAGTCAAGATTGGCACAGCTTGGCTTGGTTCAGCCAGCAACCTACCATAGCTCGATTTTAGCTCGACTTGGACCTCGAACCTGACTAGCCAGCTAGGCTCGGTTCAGCCAGCAACTCAGGTCAGCTCGAGGCAAGTTCGAGCTCGAGCTTTCGAGCAAAGTTTGAGTTTGAACTTTCGAGATGAGACAAAAAATAAAAAAGGTAAGGGATTTTAAGGTGACGTGCAATCAATATTTATATTTTATATATATTATACATATATCATATATAATATATTTAATTTAAGGAATTTAAAATCGAGTGGAGCCTAACCGTGTCAATTTTGAATCGAGCTTCGACCCGAGTAGAGTCGAGCTCGATCAGCCCAGCTCGAGCTCTTCTCAAAATTATTTCGAAATCAATAAAACAACTCGGATTGACCTGAACCCAGCTTTGGATCCAAGCCAAGTCGAGCATATCCGAGCTGATCAGTCGAGTGAGTTGATAGAATTAACTCGATTCGTGTCCAACTCTAATCAAGTCCGCTAAAAAATTATAGCTATTATCTCGAAAACTTGCACTAATTTTTTTGAGTTTTTTTTAATATTATTAAATATTTAAAAGTATAACTAATATATAAAGAGATAATATTGTATAGATGCTTAGGTTTTGGTTGAATTCCAAAAAAAGCTTGATTTTAAATTCTTTCCTTAAATCACTCTTGGTTTTGAAATAAAGTAAAAAAAATAAAAAAAAAACCACTTATTTTGACTTTGACTAAGACTATAAAGAACTCTTTTTGTTATATTTCAAAAAGACAAGCATGCCCTCTTAAACCCCTTGTTCCTTGTGCAAGTCTTGTGGAATCCACTCCCGCAGGGACTACGCCGTGGCCCCACGATATTGTGTTTGCTTGATCCATGCCATCTATCCTTCTTTGAACATGATTTTAAGGCATGAGCCAAGAAAATGAAAAAGATCCAAATCTCATGTGGACCCACTAGAGTTAACTGCCACAATTAAATCATACCATTAAAAAATATAAGGGCCCACTGTAATTCTTTTTCTTTTTTTTTCCATCCAACCTGTTGACTTGATAGCGAGGACCTAAATTAAAGGCCCATTGTAATTCTTTTCTTTCCATCCAACGTGTTTCAGTCCCAAGAAGTCATCAAAGGTAAGCATTTAATCCTTTTCATTTCCAATGGTGTGGTCCACTTGAAATTTGGATTTGCTTCATATTTGGGCCCATTCCCTAAAATGACCTAAAAAATGGATGGATTGTGTGGATGTACCACATACATCATGATGGGCCCACAACTTTTGAAACTCCAACAGAAAGTTGGTGTTGGACGAGCCCCACTTGGCTGTGACCCGGAACAGCGAAGGCAGATTTCCTACTAAAGGATTTGGCTGGAAATTCCTAAGCAGGGAAGTTAAGTTGGGCTATGATGTTTGTGAGAAATGGTTCATCTGTTTTTCGAGCTCATTTTAGGATACAAGACAAAAAAAAATGAGGTGGATTTTAGACTTAAGCGGGCCACACAAGAGGAAATAATGGGGATTGATTGCCACCATTGAAATATCCGTATGGTCACAAAAGTTCTATCGTGATCAGTTTTTTTTCTTATAAACAGTCTGGATGGCATAAAAACATCAAGGTGTATCCTGGGAAGGTTTCAACGGTGGGCATTTCATTTCCCATTTTCCCCTTCCGTTTGGCCCACTTGAGTCTTGGATCCATCTCATTTTTGGTCGCATGTCTTAAAATTAGCTCGCAAAATGGATGGACAAGGTGGATTACTCACATACATCACGGTGGCCCCACCTAGCTTCCCAACACAGTAACTCCCTGTGGATTACTCACAGACATCACAGTGGCCACACCTAGCTTCCGGGCATAGTAATTCCCTGCGAGAGGCTTTTGCTGGAAAAACACACACACAGAGAGAGAGAGAGAGAGAGAGAGAGAGAGTTGTCTTTTTTTTTTGGTATTTTGTTTCAAGTGTTTGCATGAAATACGTACTATTATTAGTACTATTATTAGACAATGTGCTTTTTTACTAATGGCAGAAATCATAGGCGAGTTTTAGGATATATTTTAAAAGCAAGCGTTTCTTTTATTTTGGAATTCAACCAACGGCATTATCTCATATATAAATAATGTGAAGTCGTGTTTAGTTGTTTTCTGAGTTTTTAATTAATAATCAGATCGGATAGCTCATTAGGAGCTCAATTCGCTTGAGGTTATGTCCATGCCCACCAATCCATGATTGTCCCATGTAGCTGATTGAGCAGATGATCTTGAAAATGCATCTGGTCTATTTGGTGGACCACACAGTGAATGGGCAAACGAATATCAAACAACCCCACCGTTCTGATTAGGGTCCATCAAGTGGACGGCTTAAACAAACTAATGTTGACCAGGAAGAATTGGTTGGCTTGGATTCTCATGCCCTCGTGTATATCGTTCACGAACAACACTAGGGCCCATCCACATGGTATACTCATTAAATAAGGGAAATGTCAAAAACATGTGATATCCAAGCCGCTCATCACGTCTGCACACCATGACAAGACCTGTTGCATCTGGTGGGCCACACGTTGTTGAATGTCAATCATCCATCGTAGGCCAATCTTTTTACGACAAGTATATTTCTTGTACTCATGTGACCCACTAGATGATTCGGGCCAACCTGATTTTTTTTTATTTTTTATTTTTATTTACTAAAGAGAAGCTAAAAGAAAAGGACCCCACTTGATCAGGGAAGTGGATCCCACAGTGTCATGGCCCAGTCAACAAACACCATTGATCTAAAAATCCAAAAAAGAAACCACATATCACGAGATTCACACCAAAAGGCTACCAGCAGCTCAGCAAAGGCATCCCGGAAAGATTCAGCCCTGGGCCACAGATCATGCAGTGATGTAGCCACCTCCTGCTTAAGCGTGGCCAGTTCTTCCTTCTTCCTCATCAACCATTCGATTTGGCCTTCGACGCCCCGCAGCTCCCGTGTGATGACACAATGACCGTCGCACCTCGTGCTGCTCGATCAATGGCAGTTCCTGCTTCTTCCCCACTCAAAAAGGCCCACAGTTGTTCGATGCATTCCTTCAGGAATGCCACATCAAGACCGGCAGCTTCAAGCTCCTTGGCATCAGCGATCGAAACGTTGAACGTGCAGATAGGGAGGTCAGACGTCACGGCCCAGATGCTATCTGCCAGCTCAACAACACTTACCACTACCTCTCCGGCTGCTTTTGGGTGGTGGATGGCACAAAGACTCAGGCACAACGGCTCAATATCGGGCATTGAGTGGATCAAAAGGGTCCAAGCAAGTGCCTTGGATGGTGATGGTGAAGGTGTCTATGAGATCCACGTACTGATGATCTGGTGCATGAAATAACATGATAAGATGACTAACAGCAGTTGGATGTTTCCCCCTTGTTGCCTTTAAGGCATATTGTAGCTTAAATCAGGTGGGCCACCAATCTCCAGCAACTGTTTTACACACCGCTGCGTAAAACACCTGATATCTGTTGGTCCACCATGTTGTATGTGTAAATCTACTCTATCCACCAGGTTCTTTCCACTATTCCTGGCCATAGGGACAAGGGATTACCAATTACTATGGTAACATGAAGGAAAGCTGTCGCTAAGCCAAGCACAGGAATCGTTAAGGTAAAGAATTTATTTTTTATTTTTTTTTCAGACAACGACATAATTTGTTTCAAGCTGTATGGCCCACTTGAGTTTTGGATCTTCATTATATTTGGAACTACTGATTAAAGCTAGATGTTAAAAATTGGTGGATGGGGTGGATTTTTCAGAAACATCACGGTACCACATGACAATAGGTGCAACTCTTAACAGTGACCATTCAATACCACGCGTTGGATTCATCTAAAATTTGAGCTCACTCATAAATTAAGTTGAATATATAAAATAGTGACAAGGCCAATTTCTCAAAAACATCTTACGATGGAATTTCTAACATGGCATAGATAGAGATCCTGTCCATTCATCAGCCTACAATAACATTAAAGTTAGTTTTTGAAGGTTGGGAAAAAAATTACAGAAGGAAATAAGTTACTTTGTTGAACCAAACTAAATTCAAAAAGAAAAAAAAAGAGAAAAAAAAGAAGAAGAAGAAGAAGAAGAAGAAGAAAGAAAGACTTATTTGGTGGTAGTCAAACGGGTCCAAATAAATGACATGATAGAGACAAGAGAACTGTAGCGTGTTGCAACTTACTATAAATAGTAAACTTACTATTTATAGAAGTCGTTCAATCCTACTAGAACTCTTGGTTTTCGGCCAAAAATAGAAAGTTTTCAAACGGCCTCAACCACGCTGTTCTACGAAATATTCTAAGCCCTTTTCATGTTGGGCACTAACTCTAAAACCATACGGATGCAAAGTTATGATCGAATTAAAACTTACTATAAATAGTAAAAACGAAAATAAACTAGCCTAATGACCGTCGATACGGTCGATTCTCGCGATTCCGGATTGGGCAACCCGGCGTAGCTGGGTTGGTTGGCTAAAGTAGCTCGAGCTACCCCAAATTGATATATTATACGTCCCGTAACTCATTCCGGATTGTGAGATACGACCCATTCACGGTCCTGACGGTCCGGATCACTTTCGGCCCCGTCCGGTCTTCTTTTGGTCCATCTGGCCCATGAAATAGTCAGCGACCCGTCCTACATCACCTTCTCTCTCATGTACGTGGATTGGCTACGAGGGGTGCCTATCCCGAGGGCTCAAGGTGCCAACCGTGATTTATAGGTTTATCCACATTGTCCATCCATTTAGCCATGTTATTTTAGGGTGTAAGTGCAAAAATAGAAAGATCCAAGGCTTCAGCGAGACACATCACAAGTAGCTGCCATGACAATGACCCTCACTGTTAAAACCTTCCTAGGGCTTACCATGATGCTTAGTTGTAAGGTCACATAGACATGGATGGATGAAGGGGAAACACAAATATCAGCTTAAACCAAAACGTTTACAGTTCCCAAGGAGTTTTCAACGTGGGGTTCAATCTCCATTGTGTGCTCCATTTGAGCCTTGGATCTACCTTAATTTTTTGGGCTAATACCCTAAAACGTTATGGCAAAATGGATAGAAGTGTATAAACCCTACCCTCAAGAGCCTCAACCTGTGCAGAGTTTGGGACAGGCGGAGGTAGTACCCAATCCGCATCCACTCTCAACGGTACACTACGCAAGGAAATACATTGATAAGGTCGTCCGTCTAAAGTAGTTCATGTTTCAAAATCACACCAATTAGACAATCCTGTCATCACATATCCATTTTTAGCCACGGGCTATATTCAACTCACACACGGTCACTTGAAGACCATCTGAACGGTGCAAGTAGATGGGCGGACCCGTTTATTCATTATCCTGCCACTTGTACGGTGGAGAGATGGACCTACCATGTTCCGGTTCTACCTGCTCTACCGTGTCATATACTAGCCAGCAAGCCTCTATCGAAGGGGAGCGGATTAGGCGTTACCCGGGTATCAGCTTAGTGGGTGTTACTCTTACGGTGGGGCCCACCTTTATGATGTTTTGTATATCCATGCCGTCCATCCGTTTCTCCATCCCATTTTAGGATGTAGAACCAAAAAATAAGAAAATCAAAATCTCAGGTGGACCACACCACAGGAAAAAGCGGTGATTGAGTTCCTCACTATTAAAAATTCAAAAGGGCCCATCCTAAGGTTTTCGTAATGTTGATTTTCCATCCAACATGTTGATACTAACAAGAAGACCAGGCTGAAGGGAAAACACAAATATCAGCTTGATCCAAAACTTTTGTGGCCCCAAAAAGTTTACAATGGTCATTCATCACTATTTCTAGTGGTATAGTCCACCTGAGATTTGGGTCTTCTTAATATTTGGAATCCCATTCTAAAATGAGGTGGAAAAACAGATGGACGGCGTGGATATACAAAAAATACATCAAGGTGGGCCCCACACGGTTAGGTAACACCCACTTAGGTGTTACCTGGGTAACAGCTAATCCGCTCCCCTATTGAAGGGCCATCTCTTGGAACGGCCCACAATTTGTGCTGGGTGGGGTCCAAATCAATACCGACAGACAACATCATATTAAGGTAAGTACCGTTGAGCTGGCAGATAGCATCTGGGCAGCACCGGACCTCCAAATCTGCACGTTCGACGGTTGGATCGATGATGCCGAGGGCATGGCATTCCTATAGGAACGCATCAAACAGCTGTGGGCCTTTGTGAGACGTGGGAAGCAGGGACAGCCGTTGATCGAGCAGCATGAGGTGTGGCGGCATCATGGTGAGATCACGCGGGAGCTGCAGGATGTGGAAGGCCAGATCGGACGGTTGATGAGGAAGAACTGGCCACGCTTAAGCAGGAGGTGGCCGCATTGCTCCCTGATCTGTGGCTCAGGGCTGAAGCTTGCTGGGATGCCTTTGCTGATCTGTTGGTGAGAATCTTGTTGGTACTTCTCTACCCAATTTAGGAAGGAAGGAAGGAATAAATGATGCTTTCAAAGTCCATGCTAATAATGGCAGATCTGGCTTTTTTCTTTAGGGCATAGGGCTATATAGTGAAGGACACAGTTTGGGTGAATCCCTAACTGTGTGGCCCACTGACATATACATGTATTAAATCCACACCGTCCATCCATTTTTATGGCTCATTTATGATACAAAAAATGAAGTAGATATAAATCGTATGTGGATCATACTATAGGAAACAGTCCTGATTGAATCCCCACCATTAATAACTTCATGGGGCCACCGGAATGTTTATTTTCCATCCAACCTGTTGATAAGGTCACAAAGACCTGGATGAAGAGACCAAATAAACATCATCTTGATTCAATAATTTTGTAGCACACGAGAAGTTTTTAATCGTCAATTACCACTGTTTCCTTTATTATGGTCCACCTGAGGTTTTTAACTTCTTTATTTTTTTTCAATTGTTCCATAAAATGGAGTTTTCAAAACGGATGTACAGTTTAGATGTAAGGTCCACACATCACGGTGAGCCCCACGGTCAGGGATTTCACCCACTTTGGTGGATCCGGTCCTCTACGGTCGGAAGAATGTGTCTTTACTTTTTAAAGTGCACTGCGCCCCACTCAGCGCTCCTTTTAATAAAATAATTAATTTTTTTAATAAGATAATCATTACTTTTTAAAAGAATAGAAAAGGCCTACTGCTAAAATGGAAGCGGATTGCGTTTAGATACGCACCACCGACATCAGTGGTGTGTTCACGTCACCAAGTTCCCTCGGCACATCGTGATATATGTGTCATGAACAGACCGTCCATTCAATTTTTAAGATCATGGCATAGGCCCAAAATGATGCAGATCCGAAGAACATAAAACGGGGAGGTAATAAAGCCCACTGTTGAAACCTTCCTAGAGCCCACCATGAAGTTTATTCCACAGGTGGAATCAATTATTTTGAGCTCACCGTATAAAATAATCTTTCCATTACACCAGTTTCTGCCAAATCTAAGTGGTAATTGTTGGAGCCGTCTTCAATTTTAGACACCTTGAGAGAGCTTCGGGCAACAAAAGGGTGCGAGTTAGGGGCTTGAAATTGCTCCAAAAATTGGCTTTTGAAATCTAAATTGTTGGGTCTATTTTAGAGCTTTTATAGGGCTCGATGACTCTTGTAGAGGGGTCTGAAATTGTGTCGAGTGCCTGATGATTTTTGTAGGGGCCCAAAATTCTCAGTAAATATTGTTGGAACTCTCTAGACAATTTGTTCTATCAGTGCACTCGACAATGTGCGAACTATATGTCAATTGCAAAATTTTGCATAAGATTTGTTTCTAATTTCGTTGTTTCCTATTCAAGAAAGTGTAATGCAGGATTAAGGTAGAACACAAGGAGTCTCTATCGTATTCTTCTGAACCTTTGTTTCTTTCAAGTCATCTTCTTCTAAAACTTCGTCACTATCATCTTCTCCTGAGGCATCTTCATCTGAACCTTCGTTGCTATCACCTTCCTCTAAGTCATCTTCTTCTGAACCTTCATCGCTATCATCTTCTTCTGAACCTTCATCGATATCAGTTTCTTCTGGGTCTTCATCACTTTCATTACAATCGTATGTGCCATCTTCTTCATCATAGTTGATTTTGCATTCATCACAGTCGTCGTTGTATTGTTCTTCTTTATCATTTTTCCCATCCCAGAGTTGTTGGTGGGCCTACTACAACTTTCTTTCCATTGCTGATGTGCCTACTTCATTTTTAGGATTGTGCCGAAAAATGATCGAGCAAAATAGATAGACGGAGTAGATATATAATACATGCATCAAGGTGGGGCCCATGAGACTGCTAGGCGTTTCAGCCGTAGGTCTACTGCTCAGGTTCGGAATGCCAAGAGACACACTAACCCCATTGGTGGGTGGATCCATTGCGTGACTAACCGTGTGAGTGCTTTGCCCAGCTAGCTAACAGGGTAGGTGAGCTGCATGACTAACAAAATAGAGAAAAAAACATAAAAACACAAGTGTACCCCATCACAAAAATAAGTACCGGCCGGTGAGAGAATTTTTGCTACACCTACGAGTTAGCTAGGCTAGCTGCAACGGGTATGGCAACGACGCCACTATGATGCATGTGTTGTATCCACGCAGTCCATCCATTTGGTGATATCAATTTAGTGCATGATATAAAAAATGAGGCAGATCCGAAGATCAGCTGGCTCCAAAAAGTTTTAATGATTGGCGTTCAATCCCTACTATTTTCTGTGTTGGGTCCACTTGAGCTTTGGATCTGCCTCATTTTTTGTTTCATGCCTTATGCGGGACTAGCTTATGCTGTCCGTACACTCTACACACATAAGGGAAGCATATTAGCTGGTTTACAGCACACCAGCTTTCTCGCTGGTCTATGTACGTGGTGCATACAGAAGGGCTCCCACAGCCCATAACGATACAAACTATGGAAAGAAGATCAAGGTTCTGCATAGCCGTCCATGATGTATTTATTATATCTACACCTTTCATTCATTTGGCGAGATCATTTTAAGGCATGTACCCAAAAATAATTACGATAAAATGATCAAGTGAACCACATCACAAATAATGGTGGGACAATGATTTCTACCGTCAAAACATTCGTAGGGAACACCATAATGTGTTTTCTCCATCCAATCTGTTCATAACAAACCTGGATGAAGAGAAAAAACAAATATCAGATTGATCCAAAACTTTAGTGACCCCAAGTTAAGGTTTCAATAGTAGACGTTAAATCTCGCACTGCCTTTTGCAGTGTGGTCCACTTGATCTTTGGATCTGTCTACTTTTGGGGCTCAACCCTTACAACGATCTCACCAAATGGACGTATGGTTTGGATATAACATGTATCTCACGGTGTGCCCCACAGAAATTGGTGACGTCAACACACTAGCGATTCGCTAACGTCGATAAAAATAGATATTATATTGGGAGATGGGCACCAACAAAAGCAAATCGGTTTTTAGACAGCCATTTCATTGGGAGATGAAACCAACAATAGCAAATCGATTTTTCTGCACAAAGCCATAATATTAGAAATTGTATTTTTGTCATTTTTTTGAGACAATGCTAAATCATGGGCGGGGTCTGATTAAAAAAAAAAATCTGCTACATTTTTCACAAAAATCCATAACTAATCTACTAGTTGATCAAGTGGGCCACACATGCACCAGATGGTCAATAGGCAAACGGATACGAATATTTGCATCAGCTAAACGATCCCTCCGATCTGATTAGTGCCCATCAAGTGGTTGGCAAGGATGCTCATATCCTTTCAAATATCCTCCACGAACAACACAAGGGCCCACCACATGGGATACTCATTAATGGGTCCCACAAAAAAGAAATCAGGCATTTCCTACTTTAGAATTTCCCTTAAAAAATCGAAATAAAGAAAGTGTAGTGCATAACTTCAAAAAAAGTGAATAAAAGAAATGTCAAGAACGCGTGAGATCCAAGCCACTCATCAGGTCTCCTCACCATGACAACTACCATGCAGGTCTTTCATCTAGTAGGCCACATACATATGTTGAATGTGGACCATCGACTGTCCATCAAGCTTTTTCGACCAACCTATTTCTTGTACTCATGAGACCCACCAGATGAGTGGACCCACCTGATTTTTTCTACTAAAAAGAAGATAATATTCTAAAAAGAATCCACAGATCACGAGATTCTCACCATGGGACTGCCACCAGCTCAGCAAATGCATCCCGGCAAGCATCAGCCCTAGGCAAAAGATCAGACAGTGATGTGGCCACCACCTGCTTAAACGTTGCCAGTTCTTCCTTCTTCGTTATCAACCGTTCGATTTCGCCTTCCACGTCCTGCAGCTCCTGCATGACCACCTCCTGCTTAAGCGTTTCCAGTTCTTTCTTCTTCCTCATCAACCGTTTGATTTTGCCTTCCATGTCCCGCAGCTCCTGTGTGATCTCACCATGACGCCACTGCAGTAACCTCTGGTTGATCAACGGTTTTCCTTGCTTCCCAAAGATGAAGGCCCGCAACTGTTCGATACGCTCCTGCAAGAATGCCACATCGAAACCCACACTTTCCAGGTTTTTGGAGCGGGAAATCCAGGAGACAAATGTCCAGATGTCAAGGTCCGACGTCGCCTCCCGGATGCTATCTGCCAGATGGACGAAATTTCTCACCGCTGTCCCCACTCCTCCTAGCGGGTGAAAACGAATTAGCCCTTTGGAGTGGAGGATGGCACCACGGCTCGAGCACAAGGCCCAGTATCGGGCCTTCACTGATGGATGGATCCAAGGGTCGAAGCAAGTTCCATCGAGGGTGATGGTGAACGTGTCCAAGGGACCCACATCGTCATCTGCTGCAAGAAAATGCATGATAATATGAGTGAATTTGATAGGAGTTCGTACATTTTATCTTAGTGGTAATAACCCTATGAACGGTTTGGATGGCAGATAAACATTATGATCAGATCCAGGAAGGTTTCAATGGTAGACGTTTCCATTTCCATTGTTTCGCTTGGAGTGGCCTATCTTATGTACTTTCAAGGATGTTGGCCTCTAAACGGAAGAGGTCGCAAACCAATGAAAAGCCTCTAAGCAAGGAAGCCGCCGTGAACCAATGAAAAGGCTTGGAGCAGGGTTTTCTGCTTGGAGCCAACAGAGGATCCAGACTCTGGATAGAGTGGCTTTGTCACGGGCATCTCTGTGGGCCCCACAGACCTGGGTAATCTGATTCCAAGTTCGGACTGGATACAAAAGTAAATAATCATTAATAACATTGTGTCAACAAAAGTTTTGGATCAACTGATCTTTGTATTTTCTCTCCATCCAAGTTTGCTTGACCTTATCAACATGTTCGATAGCAAATAAAAATTCTGGTGGGCCTTATGAAGTTTTTAATGGTATGCATTTAATCACCACTGTTTCCTATGGCATGATCCATATGAGATTTGGACTTAATTTTTTAAACCACTTCCTAAAATGGGCTGTTTGGAGGATTGACTATGTCGAGTATGGAATAGTGCAACGGATTCTAGGTTGAATGATTGGAAAGTTTCCTATGTTTGGAGCTTGATATGAGTTCCTTTGTAGATTTGGGCAGTTTTGGTCATTAGTTAAGTGTTTGTTTGAGGAATTAAGGCTTATTTGTTTCATAGATTTTCATAGTGTTTATTTAAATAAGTATTATGACACATGAATCGGTAATCAAATCAATATAAATAATAATAATAAATTAAAAAATTTGTAATCATGTAAAATTATCATTACGATTCTACTTCGATAAATAATCACAGTAAGAGATTTTGGGGATTCCTAACAAACTATATAAGAGTTAAGAGGAGTTGCCCACACTCATTAGGGGTTCTCTAGGGGTGGGATTGATCAGGAAGAAGAAAAGGAATAGAAAGGGTGAGGGATGACTGTATATAGGTGTTCCGTCTCACCCTTGGGTGGACTGCTTGGGTTGTGGAGTAATTGGTTTTCCGTATTTGAGCTATATGATAGGTGGGTTCTTTTTGTGGGGCCCACCTGAATGTATATTGTTCTCCTTATCTTTAATAAAATTAAAAAAAAAATCACTTTCCTTGAAAAAAAAACATATACACAATAAGCAATGTTATCATTACAATCAAGTGGTAAACAAATTTATAATCTCTATACATTTCCTTTACCATGCATTTGGTGAGGGAGCGGATTAGCTGTTATCCAGGGAATAACTTAGTCAAGTGGTAAACAAATTTATAATCACTATCCATTTCCTTTACCATGTGTTTGGTGAGGGAGCCAATTAGCTGTTATCCAAGGAATAACTTAGTGGGGCCATCTTAATGTATTTTAAGATTTGATCCTAAACCTTAAGAAGATCCAAATCTCAGGTGGACCATACCACTAGAAACGGTGATGAATTACCATTAAAAACTTTTTATGGGCCGAAAAAGTTTTGAATCAAGCTGATCTTTGTATTTTCCCTTTATCCTGATCTTCGAAACATTATCCACAAGTTGGATTAGCAAATAAACATTACTAAAAACCTTATGATGGGCTCTTTAGAACTTTAAATGGTGAGGCACTTAACTGTTTCCAGTGGTATGGTCCACCTGAGATTTGGATCTGCATAATGTTTGGAACCCCATCGGCTGGAGAAACAGATGGACGGCGTGGATATACTAAAAACCCGAGTCGTATAGCAAAAGTAAAACGAGATCATTACTAATTTAAATGTATGAGGATAAAAAAACTCACCTTGTTTCGGCGGCAGATTATTCCCTTCTTTGAGGGTCAGAGATGTTGTTCGCAGAAGAACGTTCCCTCCCACTTGTTCTTCCGCAGAAGAACATCCTGACCATTTGTTTTGCTGGGAAGTCGCTAGCGCTCTTTCTTCTTCTTCAGTGTTGTTGTCTTCATCTTCATCGTCCTCGCTATCATCATCTGAATTTTCGTCGCTATCTTCTTCATCTGAATCATCGTCGCTATCATCCTCGCCATCATCCTCTTCTGAACCTTCTTCTTCTGATTCATCCTCTTCCGAACCTTCGTCGTTATTGTCCTCGTCATAGTGGTCGTTTTTTTCCATCCCAGGCTTCCCAGCAGTGTTGGTGGGACTTACTACGGCTTTCACTCTGTTGCGAACTGCTGCAGCCATTGCTTCACCAATGGATATGGTGCCGCTGCAGAAGAGCCTTTCTCTGGTTATTTCATGCAGTTGGATAATGAAAATATAATAGAGAGAATCAAGTTGGAAATCCCCGCTTGGGGCCCACCTTGTTGTATATGTAAAATCCACTCCGTCCATTAGCTTATAGCTTTTACCCTCAATTATAGGTCGTGAAGAGAAAAAAAAATCAGCGAGATCCACAACTCACAGGACACAATGGAGATGGGATGCCAACCATAAGTTTCTTGTGGGGCCACCATAGGTTTCTTGTGAGGCCCATCAAATCATTTTATCAGTCTGATATTTAGTATTATACCATGATGGATGGAGTGTATTCACAGATATAACATGGTGGGCCACACAGCTCGGGGTCCCCCGATCGACAAGGTGGGTGGATCTCTGACTGTGAGGCCCACCTTGATGTATTTTCCCTATATCCACGCCGTCCATCCTCTTTGAAACCTCTCCCCCCACATGATCAGGGAAGTGGATCCCACATTGTCAACAACGATGGCCCAGTCAACAAACATCATTAAACCAAAAATCCCAAGATTCTCACCATGGGTCTGCTGCCAGCTTGGCAAAGGCATCCCTGCAAGCTTCAGCCCAGGGCAACAGATCAGACAGCAATGTGGCCCCTTCCTGCTTAAGTGTGGCCAGTTCTTCCTTCTTCTTCACCAACCGTTGGATTTCTCCTTCCACGTCCTGCAGCTCCTTCGTGATCTCACCATGACGCCGGCATACATGCTGCTGCTTGATCAAAAGCTTTCCCTGCTTCCCACTCATGAAGGCCCTCAGCTGCTCGGCATGCTCCCTCAAGAATGCCATGTCGAGACCCTGACATTCAAGCTCTTTTAACATGTCAACCCACCTGTCGAACGTGTCGATGGGGAGGTCTGGCGTCGCCGCCTGGATTTCATCTGCCAGATCGACGACAGCTTCCAGCAAGCTTACCATTCCTTCTCTCGGGAGATAAGGAACTAGCCTTGGAGTGGAGGACGGCACCATGGCTCGAGCACAAAGCCCAGTATCGAGCCTTCACTGATGGATCGATGAAAGGGTCCAAGCAAGTGCGACCGACGGTGATGGTGAAGGTGTCCAAGGGACCCACGCAGTTATCTGTTGCATGAAAACGCATGATGAGATGACTAGCTAACAGCAGTTGGATGTTTACTCCCCATAGAAAACACACCATGGTGGGTGTTAACCTTACCGTGGGGCCCACCTTAATGATGTACTGTATATCCACGCCGTCCATCCATTTTTCCAGCACATTTTAGGTCGTGTTTCATAAAATTAAATAGAAATCTCAAACGGATGTTGATGCACGGACGGTTCAAACACCTCTCAGCAGGATGCGGATTGGCTCGTAGTCGGTGCTCTATGGGCCCCACCTTGATGTATGTGTTTCATCCATGCTGTCCATCCATTTTTCCAGATCTTTTTATGGTATGAGCCCGAAAATGAGTTATATCCAAATCTCAAGTGGACCACATCATAGAAACAGTGTTGATTGAACGCCCATCATTAAAAACTTCTTCGGAGCACAAAAGTTTTGAATCAAGCTTATATTTGTTTCTTCCCTCCATCCAGGTCTTCTAATCAACAGATTGGATGTCAAATAAACATCACAGTGAGCCTAGGAGGCTTTTAATGGTGGACATTCAACCACTACTTTTTTCAATGATGTGGAACACTTGAGATTCAGATCTTCCTCATTTTTGGGATCAAGCCCTAAAATAATATGGAAAAATGGATGGACAGTGTGAGGCACACAGAGCACCTATCACTAGCCAGAGTCACTAGCTAGCGAAACCGTGTCCCTCTCAACAAGTGAGCCCCACACGTGATGCATCCCTGAGTCTAGAGCTGAACATGAGCCAAGCTAGCTCGATTAGCTCGCTCAACTTGGCTTGAATCATCTCGATTCGGCTCAGTTCAAAGGTTAGGTGTGAACCTAAACCGAGTCAATTTTCCAAGCTCGAAAGGATTTTCAAGCCGAGCTCAAGCTAACCCAAGCTCGATCCAACTTAGCTTGAAACTCAGCTCACAGCCCAATTTAGATAGTCTTGGTTGACTCAGTTGGAACTCCACTCGACTAGCTGAAAGGTATGTTATTTAGTCCTAGAGGTGAAACTATTTATAAAAGTGGAGGGTGTCAATGAGCTTTAGGGCTGCCCTTTGGCTAGATTTTAAAAGGTTTTAAACTGGCCTTTTAGGCTGGGCCTATTTAATTTTTTGTTTTTCTAGGCTTGAATTGGGCTCGAACTCAGCTTGCTAGGTGGAGCCTACTCGATCACGATCATGTCAGTCCAGGTCAAAGGTCGAGCCAAGCCTAACATGAGCCAGGGTGGTCATTGATCAAGCACAGGGCAAAGTTCAATTCGGTTGGTGTACAGCTACCTGAGTCAAATCATAACTAAAACGAAAGAGGACCAACAACTCACCATCCCGTTCTCCTTCTTCTTTGGTGTCGTTATCTTCATCTTCATTGTCCTCATCATCGTCACCTTCTGAATCTTCATTGCTATCACCTTCTGAATCTTCGTTGCTATCTTCTTCTGAAACTTCATCTCCATCATCCTCACCGTCATCTTCTTCTGAATCTTCATCACTTCCGTTACAATCATTTGCTTCATCTTCTTCATTGTATTTAGCTTTGCATTCATCATACTTATTCTTGCAGTCATCTACCTTATCGTTCTCTCCCATCTTGGGAAAGCTTACTACCGCTTTCTTTCTGTCGCCTGCTAGTATCGCTGCTATCGCTTCAACTATACCTATCCTTCTGGTGGTGGCGGAGCTTTCTCTGGCTTCTGTTGAAGAAGAAAATATAATACAAGAGAATCAGTGATTGAAAAAGAGTTGGAAAACCTGGACACCCAAGCTCTGTGGGGCCCACCATGTCAACTCATGTGGGTCACCCCACAGGGAACAATGAGATGAGATGGGATGCAAACTATAGGTTTGTTTAGGATACAATGGTGTTTCTCTTTCATCGGACCGTTAATCGGGTTTTAGCACACTGTTTGAATTACATCAATCTCATTGATGTGTAGCATCGAAAAATAGTCTGATATTTAGTATGTACGATTCAAATTATGGTTCTCACATGATGAATGGACTATATTCACATATAAAACACGGTGGCCCATCCAGTTCGGTTGTTTCATACGACTCCTGTCCTCATCGGAAGGTTTTGGAAATCCCAGCTTTAGACAATTCCGATACTCATTATCAAGGGCTTTGGAAATCCCAAGCTGGACATGGCAAAGTTTTGTGGGCCCTACCATGATGTATGTGTTATATCCACGCCCTCAAAAAAAAAAAGATCATTTCAAGGCATGAGATGTAAAATGAGGAATCCGGATCCTCTATTGAAGCCGAGCAGAGAACTTCTGCTTCTGCTGCTCTGATTGGTCTAACTCATCCTGACTGTGTCAGAGCAGCTAAGCTCTGACACCGTCAGGCTGAGCTGGACCAATCAGAAAAGTGATGAGCAAGGTTTCTCTGCTTGGTTTCAACAAAGGATCCGGACTCTAAAATGAGTCAGATCCAAAGCTCAAGTGAACTGCACCATAGAAAAGGGCAGGGATTAAATCCATACTATTGAAAGCACCTTGGGGGCCACAGAAGTTTTGGATCAAGCTGATATTTGTGTTTTTCCCTTCATGGCCAGGTCCGTGTGACCTAATGAATAGGTTGGATGGCAAATAAACATCATGGTTTCACACTATTTTCTGTGGTGTGGTCGGATTGAGATTTGGACCTACCTCATTTTTGGATCATGCCCTAAAATGATCTATCTTGATAAATGGATGGACAGTGTGAATATAAAACATATATCATGGTAGGTCCACAAAACTTTGTCATGTCAACAGAGAGTAACGTTATGGATAGGTTGGATAGCAAATAAACATCATGGTGGGCCTGAGGAGGATTTCAACTTTAGGAGTCATTATCCACAATACTTTCTGTGGTGGTTCGATTGAGATTTAGATCTACCTAATTTTTTAGCCCATGCCTAAAATGATATATCTAAATGGGTGGACAGTTGATATAAAGAGTGTGGATCGTCTCTGCTGAAAGCACAAGAAATTCCAGTACCCGGCCACATCATTTCCGTTATCTCCCTCTCATAAAATAACATGTACATTGCGTGCTAATTTTTAGCCCATGCCCTAAAATAATATATCTAAATGGGTGGACAGTTGATATAAAGAGTGTGGATCGTCTCTGCTGAAAGCACAAGAAATTCCAGTACCCGGCCACATCATTTCCGTTATCTCCCTCTCATAAAATAACATGTACATTGCGTGCTACATAGCACATCTTTTAACATATGGAACTTCATCGCCCTTCACCATAACTTTTGTCTTACATCCACACCGTCTATCAATTTTTCCAAATAGATTTAGAGCATGGTTCCAAAAATAAGGTACATCCAAATCTCAAGTGGACCACACCAAAAGAAAGTAGTCAGGATTACATAAACTTTGGTTGAAACCTTCCTCGGGCCAAGCGTGAGGCTTCATCTAACATCTAACCAGCTCATAAGTCCACCCATACCTGGATGAAGGTAGAACACAAATATCTGCTTGATCAGAGCCGTCTGGGCCCTAAGAAGTTTTCAACGGTAGCATCAATTCCAATGTTTCCTATGGTGTGTTCCAGTTGAGTCTAACTAACTTGTTTTTAGGTTTATATCCTGGAAAGATCTGAAAAATTATACGGACGGTGTGAATCTAAGAAATAAGTCATCATGGGCCGCATAAATTTCCCACCTAAAGAAATTCCACTCTACCGGAACAGTTGAAAGGTGGAACTTCTGTGGGGTCCATCATGATGTATGTATTAGATCCACACAGTCCAATCATTTTGTTCCATACCTTTTAGTCACGTGGGTGAAAACAAATCAGATCCAAGGCTCAAGTGGGCCACACGATGGGAAAGAGTGGGAAATGAACACCTACCATTGAAAACTTCTGTTGCAATAGACAGTTCTGATCAAGCTGATGTTTGTGGTTTCCCTGAATCAAGGTCTAAGTGACCTTACGAAGGGGATAGATGGCAAATAAACCTCAAAGTGATCGTAGGAAGGTTTCAACGTTTCGTTCAATCCCATGCTTTCTGTTGTGTGGTCCACTTGAGCTTTGGATGTGCTTCATTTTTTATCTTATGCTTTAGAATAATCTGAAAAAATTGATGGACGGTTCTAATCTAACAGATAAATTAGGATGAGGCCCAGGGAAATTCCACACTGTAAAAGTGGGTTGTGTAGCACGCAATCCATACATGAGAGAGAAAGACGTGTACCGGCACTGAATTTTTCTGTGTTTTCAATACAGACGATCCTCATTCTAATATAAAACATACATCATGGTGGGACCACAGAACTTTGCTATGTCAACACAGCCCAGACCTCAGTGTGTTATATATACACTGCACAATCTGAGTCCCCATTTTATGGACTAATGCCTTCGGGGCCCACCATATTGTATATGTAAAACCACTCTGTATATCAGATTCAATACTCAATTTTAATCTATGACCTAGGAAAATTTTCAGCCAGATCCACAACTCATCAGTGCCACAGCACAGGGAAACGGTGGGGATGGGATGCTAATCATGCGCTTGTGTATTGGGCCACTATATATCTTTAATCAAACCCGTTAATCATGAGTGACTGACCAGGATGAAGTTTATATATAAGAACACTGTGCACAATTAGAAGTTCTAGTATGAATTTTACATTGTTTCCAATGGTATGAACCATCATATATAACTCTCCATCAGTACTACTGTTTAAATAATATTTTCCACCTGATGGACGGAGTAGATTTACATATAAAATATAGTGGGCCCATCATAGAGCTTTAGCACTCTACGCTATTCCAGACCTTTTTGCTTTCCTTAAAAAGATGGTGTTGTGGACAGTTAAATAAAACTAGGCCACAGATTTGGGGTAGGCATCACTCAACTCAAAGTTTGACTAAATGCTAGGGCTCCTTATGTTGAAATGGACAAATTAGAGACAAGCATATAAGATCTAGGGTATCTCAACCACTAATATTTGTGTTTCCATTTATGAGATTTGTGAAAGAATAGGGATTAGCCCTTCTAAATAGATTCTTTTGTAAATAGGGATTAGCCCTTCTAAATAGATTCTTTTGTAAATAGGGATTAGCCCTTCTAAATGGATTCTTTTTTCCCTATGACAATAGATGCAAATCTAAGAACTTCGGAACTTGTTCTTTCACAAGAACTCATAGTTCAATCCAAATCTCAAGTAGACCACATAGCTTGACCACATGACAGAAATAATGTTAATGGAATGCCCACCAGTAAAAACTTCTAAAAGGGCACAAAAGTTTCCAATCAAGACCCCAGGAGGTTTTTAATGGTGGACATTCAATCACTACTGTTTTACTATGGTGTGGTCCACCAAAGATTTAGAAATGCATCAAGCCCTAAAATAATATGGAAAAATGGATGGAGGGCATAGATAAAACACATACATCATAGAACCGATCACTAGCCACCTGGGGCCACTAGCCAAACCGCGTCCCTCTCAGGTAGGGAGCCAAGCCCCACACTAGATGTGGAAGTAAAACGGGATCATAACTAACTTAAACGCAAGTGGATCAAGAACTCACCTTGTTTCGGCAGCAGAGCTGCTGTCCTCAAACGATTAATCAGGGGATGCAGGGATGGATTCTGATGGTCCCGTTCTTCCCCTTGTTCTTCTGCAGATGAACATCCTGGCCGTTTCTTTTGGCAGGAAATCGCTTCTCCTTCTTCTTCTTTGGTGTTGTTGTCTTCATCTTTATCGTCTTCATCTTCTTCTAAATCTTCATCGCTATCATCCTCACTGTCATTTTCTTCTGTGTCATCTTTTTCATCGTAGCTGCAAAAATCATATTCCTCTTCGCTGTGTACTGCTTCTGCCATCGTCGCTTTGGAAAATTGAAAATTTATTAGAAGAGAGTAGAAGAACCTCTCTTTGGAAAATTGAAAATTTAATAGAAGAGAATGGAAGAATCTCTCTTTGGAAATTAATAGAAGAGAATGGAAGAATCTCTCTTTGGAAAATTTAATAGAAGAGAGTCGAAGAACCTCTTTTGGAAAATTTAATAGAAGAGAGTCGTGATTACAAAAGAAGCGGACTTGCAAGCGGATTGCTTACGACTCCACCGGAACAATAATTCGCTCGACCGGAGAATCTGGTTGAGCCGACCTTGATGTATCAGTTTATCCACGCCGTCCATTCATTTTCTCAAATGATTTTAATGTATGAGCCACAAAATGAGTGATGATATCAAACGCTCGAGTGGACCACACCAGAGATGACTTTCACATTTTATGTGACTTGCATTTAATGTAATGGACATTTATGTGGTACACTTGAGCTTTGGATCTGCTTCATTTTTAGGGATGTAAATTAAAATGATCTTAAAAATTAGATGGACGGCGTGGATAAACAGATACATCACCGTACGACCCACATCACAGCTCTGCTTTTTTAGACGAGTCCGGTCCTCATCGAATGACTTTGGATATCCCACGCTTCCGAAGCCAATTACGAAGGATTTGAAATTCCCATGGAAGACCGGAATCGTCTGCAACACGCCGCAGGAAGCGGATTAGCGGGTGTACAACACAGCAGTACCGACTGGTGTGTTAACGCTACCAAGTTCTGTGGCCCCACCACTGTGGTATATCCAAACCGTCCGTCCATTTGGCAAGATCATTGTAAAGCTCGAGCCTAAAAATAAGACAGTTACAAAGATCAAGTGGACCACATTGTAGAAAGCAGTGGGAGATTGAACGTCTACATTGAAACCTTCTTGAGGTCACAGAAGTTTTGGATCAATCCAATATTTGTTTTTTTTTTTTTTTCTCTTCACAAAGGTTTTTCTGACCTTATGAACAGTTTGGATGGAAAATAAATCGTTATGATGGGCCCTATAATTTTTTTAATGGTGGGAATCATTGTCCCCATTGCTATTTATGGTGTGGTCCACTAATTTTTTAATGGTGGGAATCATTGTCCCCACTGCTATTTGTGGTGTGGTCCACTAGAGCTTGGAATATAACTATTTTTGGGCTCATGCTCTAAAATGATATCTCCAAATGAATGAATGGTGTGGATATAATAAATTATCATTGTGGGCCACGTAACTTTGATCTCCTTTTAACCACATTCCCGGCTCGACGACCTGGAGCCATCATCTTGCACGCCACACGGCAGAAGTCGGTACCTTGTGTACATGGCAAAGTTTTGAGGGCCTACATGATGTATGTGTTATATCCACACCGTCCGTCTAGTTTTCCACATTATTTTAAGGTACGAGGCCAAAATTCAGGCAGATCCAAAGCTTAATTAGACTACACATTAAAGGAGTGGGGGTTTAAATATGTACCATTGAAAACCTCTTGGGGGCACAGAAGTTTGTATCAAGCTTTATATGGTGTGGTCCAATTGAGCTTTGGATCTGCATCATTTTTGAGCCATGCACTACACCTGGGGAAATTTTCATCAACATCATTGAAATGCACATAATCCAACAAATGATCCACTTGGTCAGACCAGGATATTAATATGTGGCTTAATCCTATACCTTGGACCATCGATCGAGTGTTTTAATAGCCAGAGCTTCTATGATTTTCAATTAGTTAATAGTAAATTTTTGGCCATTAAGTCTGAGTTTTAACTGTTGATATGTTTCTAACATGATTAATGGGCATTAAATAGTTAAGATATGTTTATCTGTTCCTTAGAATGGGATGAAATTGGCCAGGGATGATGACCACAGCTAGTAAAAGGATTTGAACAATTGGGTACATGAATTAGAAATATAAACAGTTTCACTTCACATGAGGGAGTGTAGAGAATTTTGAGAAGAGATAAAAAGAGTGGAAGAGAGAGAAGGGTGAGACGTCTCCTCCTAATTCCATCTCCCATCGCATGTACACATGCCCTAGGGCGTGTGGTCTAGTCCACGGACGGCTCTAATCAACTCTTGGTCCCTACTAGAGGATTTGACGCCAGGATTTGGCGCGGCTCTTAAATGCTCTACACCTAAAATAGATCAAGAAGAGATACTTTACGTTGGCATATTGGAGCACCAACAAAAACAAGTCTATTTTTAACTCACAGAGAAATGATTTTAGAAATTGTAATTTTTATGCTTTTGTTGGGATAAATTATGGTCGGCAATCCATAGGGTCTGATTAAATCATATTTTAAAAATAAAATTCTGCTTCATTTTTTTTGTAAAAACACATCACTTATTTAGGGAAGAGATCATATACATTTTAGAGGAATGAAACTGGGGTCTACCTCTAAGATGGAATGGCATACTTGTAGCATATATCCCATGTATATATTAAGTTCTAATGTACTTATAAAACATGCTTTTGAAACATCTAGGCGTCTTCCAGCTGGGCTAGCAGGCTAGACACATTAACCCCACCAGTGGTGGGTGCATCATGTGACTAACTGTGTGGGTGCGCTGCGTAGCTAATAGGGTGGGTGCGTTGCATGACTAACAAAGAAAAAAAAAAAAAAAAAAGAGTTAGATAGGTCTACCAAGTCCCCATGTACATATAAAGTCAGGTTTGCAAAGCTAAGCCACGTCAGTCTAAAATGACTTGAGCCCGTGCCTAATCCAAAAATTGATCGGCTATGCGTGTGAGTCCCAAGCCTGACCCATGGGCACGTCCATACCCAATCCAAAGTCGATCAAGCAGGCTACGCCACTCATTGCCACACTACAGACAAAAAAAAAAAAAACACCATAGCTGAAACTCCACTTCTCAGATCATATTGCCAACATTAATGTAATTTGTTTCTCGCTTTCATTAGAAGGGAAATTTGCGTAAGGGTATATTATCTAGTCCATCTTTTTAATAAAGATGGAAACAATCCACTAGTAACTTTGTTAATTCAGCTAAAACAAATGCACGGTCATTCAGATGAACACCTCGAAAATAAACAAACCTTACCTATCACATAACAGGCTTAAACAAGGCAAAACTATATATTAGCAAAAGAAATAAAATAGAGCCACATTAAATACAAAAGACAAACCACAAAACATGGCTGCAACATCCACTACCACAGCTGCTCAAATCCATCACCTGCGAACTTAATACCATAAACCCATGTCAGGATACCATCACCTGCGGCCATAACAGATGCCAACACAAGCCTAAAACTCAATTAGGACTGCATCGCTGACTTGAGCCTATTACAAGCCCAAGCGCAACCCCCGACCCAACAATGTGGGTGAGACCCTTACTTTAGGACCCACCTCAATGTATTCATTGTATATCCCCACCATCCATCTGTTTTTTCATACTATTTTAGGATATGATCCAAATAAATGAAGCAATACAAATTTCAGGTGGACCATACCATTTTTTAAGGAACACCCAAACTGGCCCATCCTCGGACTTTCCAACTAAAACTTGATTTCAATGTAGGAGTCTACAGTAGCCATGATCACACAGTTTCTCCGTTGTCCATCTGGTGGACCAGATGGTGAATGGACAAAAACGGATATGAATATTTGAATCAGCCAAACAATCATTCCAATCTAATTACTGTCTATCAAGTGGTTAGCTAAGCCAAATAATCCTTCCAATCTGATTACTGTCCATCAAGTGGTTAACTAACAATAGCAGGGCCCATCAGATGGATGGTCTGATTCCTCTAATCAAGCAGTCAGACGGGATATTCATTGATGGCCCCAAAACAATAAAAAATAAAAATGGCATTTAAAAAAGTGAATAAGAGAAGTGTGAACAAGTGAGATCGAAGCCATTCATCAGGTCTGCACACCATCACAACGACCATGCAGGTCTTTCATCTAGTGGGCCACATATGTACGTTGAATCCAGACCGTCGGCCAAGCTTTTTCGACCAGTCTATTTCTTGTACTCATGTGACCCACCAGAAGAACGAACCGTTCTGATTTGATTTTTACCAAAGAGAAGCTAAAAAAGGACCCCACATGATCAGGGAAGTGGATCCCACAGTCAAAGGCATTGATCACGAGATTCTCACCATGGGGCTGCCACCAGCTCAGCAAAGGCATCCCAGCAAGCTTCAGCCATGGGCCTCAGATCAGACAGTGATGCAACCACGTCCTGCTTAAGCGTGGCCAGTTCTTCCTTCTTCCTCCCCAACGATGCAATTTGGCCTTCCACGTCCCGCAGTTTCCATGTGATTTGACCATGCCGCCGCCGCCCCTCACGCTCCTCAATCAACGGCTGTCCCTGATTCCCAATCAGAAAGGCCCGGGATAAATAAGAGCATTTAAATGGTTGGCCCCACCCAATGGATGGATCAGATCACACAACCATATGCTACTTAAAGATGCGCATGGTGTGTGTGATCAGGTTCTCTTACATGTGTATGGTTTAACTCATTTCTTTGGTTAGAATAATCAATATATTTAAATACATGTAATTTGACAATAAAAACAAAATGGACCCAACCAAGCCTGACTGAACCCAACTTTAACCTGGTCCATGACACATACCCAACTAGAACCAGACTAGACCCAATTTTTAATCAGCCGGGCTAAAATATGATAGCCAAACCCGAACCAATTTCTTAATGGTTGCAGAAATCGGTACCAAACCCAACCCAATTTCTTGATTTCTTAGTGGGTTCAGAAATTGATACTAAACCCAACCCAATTTCTTAACGAGTCCAATAAATGGGACCCAAACCCATGAAAATTGGGTTGGGTCCATCGGGTACCCATAGGTCCGGTCACCCATTGAAAGTCCTACTCTAGATTGTTTTGAATATTTAGTATAAATATTTTTATTTTGATAAATTAAGTATCATATTGAGACAAATAAAACTCCATAAAAAAAAAAAAAAGGATCAAATTTCAAAATCAACCTGACCTAGCTGGACGTGAAGTGAAGCCGATTTTTTTGTTTTTCAAACTATGAATGCAATTTAAACTAGATCAATCGAGTTAGATCAGGTTGGGTTGCATTGGGACTAGGTTAACGTTTTGCAACTAATAAATTAATATATAATCATTAGATCAACTATTAAGCATTCTCATCTGCCATGGGAACCATCTTATCAACATTTGATAAACTAAGCCATGGAGTGTACAATCATCAAGACACCCTGCTTCAGATGTCCCAGAATCCTGTCAGGCAGCAAGATATATAGGAATTCTTATTCTGCTCAGTGAATCACTAAATTGAAGACGTTGATATTTGTTCTGCAGCAGTGAATTAGCAACCAAGGTATGGAACCATTTCTGTATGCTCTTTGACATGCATGTTCAGTTGTTCCAATCTGCAGCCCAGAGAATCGTCCTCTGGACCAGAAAAGCCAAGGAGGCGTTTGGCATGTCTACTCTAACTCAATAAGAGCTTTTTGAATAAGAGCTACTTCAATAAACTCTTTTTGCTCTAACTCTTGTTTTAAATAATTGGTAAAATCTCCACACAAAAAAAAAAAAAGCTCTCATTTAAAAAAAGCATGTTCGGTAAAACTTTCAATTAAGAGATTTTTTAAGGGTATAGTTGATGTCATTTTTAAAGATTACAACAACTTAAATATAAGAGCAATCCAAACGGTTGTTTGGGTAGACCGTCTATCATGTGGGGCCAGCATCAATGCTAATTGTCCTTTATGTGAGGCCCTTCAATGTCCACTACCCATCACCATAACGTGGACTCCACATTTGATGTGTCCATAGTGTAGGCCCTATCTTTGAAGTGTATTGTCCATCATGTGGGGCCCAATTTCCATATACCATTCATTGTGTGAGGTGCACCTTCTATATGGATCATCCATCATATGGCCCACTTTGGATATCGGTCATCCATCATGAGAGACCTTGGATGTGGACCGTCCACTAGGTAGGGCCCACTTGACTGTCAACTGTCCATTACGAGGGGCCACACCTTTATGTGAGCCATCCATCATGTGAAGCCCACTTCGTCCATTATATGGGCCCACCATGATGTGGACCATTCTTTGTGTGGGGCCCCACCGTTCATTACAGGTCATTCATCATGTGAGCCCATCTTTAATCAACTGACCATCATGTGGGCCCACCTTCAATGACCATCATCCATCATATGGATCCCACCTTTAACGTGGACTACCATTTAAATGGGACCTACTTGATGTGCATGTTCTGTCATGTTGGGCCTCACTTTGATGTGGGCCATCTATCATGTGGGGCCTACCTTTAATGTGAACCTTTCATTACATGGGCCCACCTTGATGTGGGGCCCCACTTAAATATGAGTCATTCATTATGAGGGGCCCATCTTTGATGTCCACCATACATCATGTGGGTCGTACCTTTGTCGTGGACCACATCACGTAGGTAGTCCATCATGTGGGACCCATTTGATGTCCACCATCAATCATGTAGGGTCCCGCCTTGGCTGTGGACTGTCCATCATGTGGGGTCCAACCTTTAATATGGGTCATTCATCATGTAGGCCCACCTTTAATGTCAACCTTCCATCATGTGGTCCCACATTCAATATCCACCATGCATCCATCACCTGGATCCCACCTTTGATGTGGACCATCCATCATGTGGGTCCCATGTTTATTGTGGACCATCTATCATGTGGGGCCCACTTGATGTGGATAGTCCATCATGTGAGACCCACCTTTGATGTCCACCATCCATCATGTAGGTCCCACCTTTGCTATGGACCATCCATCTATGGGGCCCAACCTTCAATATGGGTCATTCATCATGTGGTCCCACATTTAATGTCAATCTTCCATCATGTGGTCTCACATTCAATGTCCACCATCCACCATGTGGGTCCCACCTTTGCTATGAATTGTCCATCATATGGGGCCCACTTAATGTGGATAGTCCATCCATCATGCGGGGCCACATTTTAATTTGGGTCATCCATCATGTGGGACCCACCTTTAGTGTTCACTGTGAATCATGTGGGGCCCAACTTCAATATGGGTTGTTCATCATGTGGGCCTAACCTTGATGTCAACCTTCCATCATGTGATACCACTTTCAATGTCCCCCATCCATCACGTAGGTCCCACCTTTGATGTGGGCGTTCATCATGTGGGGCCCACCTTTGATGTGACCATGCATTATGTGGGCCCACCTTGATGTGGAAACCCACCTTCAATATGGGTTGTTCATCATGTGGGCCCACCTTAGAGATATTCTAAAGAAGAGAAGAGGGCAAGATAAGGAATTACTTCAAAAGTTTAAGGACAAACTTGTCCAAAAATTAATTTAAAATGTCTATATACTTAAGCTAAATAAGCTCTTAAAGAAAAAGTGACCTCCCTATCACTTATTATTTAATAGCATTTTTGCAAGTTTCTAAAAAAATAAGCTCTAAAATGAAAGCTTTACCAAACGGTTTATTTTCATAATAAAAGCTTATTCTTTTAGAATAAGCAAATAAGTTCTTATTAGTAAATTTGCCAAACGCCCCCCAACTCTTTATCTAAATTCAAAAAACTAAGAGGCGTGGCCCCGTGTTTATAGTTTAGGAGATTTGGGTGGCATGCAATGCCAGTAAGTTTGAAGGTGTGATTGGTAAAATCTGAAGATGGTTGAACATTTTGGGATTGAGATTGCTTGAGGTAGGGGAGCTTACTTTTTTCAAAAAGGCAACCTTCCAATCCCTAGGCTTGCCTGGATTGGAGCTAGTCATCTCTAGCACTTGGAGTATCATCAAATGGGCTAAACTAGAGGCCCATTGGCTTAAACTCAACATCAACAGTTCTTCCAGAGGCGCGCAACTCAGGGGAAGGTGGGGGTGGAGGTATTTGCAAGGATCATTGGGGGAGAGTAATCTTTGTTGCCTTTCATCTCTTATGGCCAAGTCACGAACACAGTAGCGGAAGCCAGAGTCCTTATAGATGGTCTTGAGATTTGTAGATCCCCGAGGCTACAAAACATCATCTTAGACACCGACTCTCTTGTGATTGCAGAGGCAACTACTAAACCCCTTCTGCACCATCCCCCTTCCATTTAGTGTATTAAGGCCCGTTTCTCCGCCTTCACAGTCAATGCATCTCAAGATATGGCACGTGTTGAGAGGGAATGTGGTTGCCAATGCACTGGCCAAGCTAGGTAATGGTGGAGCTCCCAAACAATGGTTTTTCAGTTGATTAGATATTCCTAGCATAGTTTGAGGTCCGATTACTCTTGACAATGCAGGTATTGGGGAGATTCAAACGGGCTAATGGTTTTTTCTGGTCCCCCTTCCTTTTTATTTTGTTTTCTTTGTGGGTTTCTCATCTCTCAAGTATAGGATAGGCGTGGTGGTAAATCTTTTTGTGGGCCCCTGCCTGAATCTCAGAACAATAAATTTATGATATTATAATATATACCCCTAGGTGGGCCTCCCACCTGTTTCCTTGTTTAAAAATAAAAATAAAAATAAAAATAAAATTCATGGGAGCATACAGAACTATAATGTTTGTCTACAAAAACTCAAACTAATACAATATTATCCAACAAGCAATGTTATCAAAATTGTTATCATAACGCAAATCGTATTAGGGGTTAAATCGTATCGAGAATTGCAAATCATATTGTAACTCATAAGATATTTTACAAATTTCATAAAATATAGAAAATAAATGAAAAATATAAATAAATAAGTAAAAAAGAAAATTGGAAAATGGTGGCAAACCACCACCAAGCTTATTATAAGAATAAAGTCAGGAGAAATATACAACCGAGCATATTTCAAGTGGTCCCGACAAAAAGAGCAGCACCCACCTATCATATGCCTCATAAAAAATAACCCACGAAAACAAAAGACCATGTCCTCCTCAAAAAAGGTTCAGTAAGCCAGTAGAGAACCTAAGAAATACTAGCCCAATCCTGTCCAACACCACCATCCCCTTAATGCGAGTTAGGAGCTCTTCACTAATAAAATAAACCTTGGAGCTCTTCACTAGTAAAATAAACCAACCTTGTTTTTACACCCTCCGCTCCCCATCTTCGCTAAAGCATCTACCACCTCATTTCCCTCATGCAACGTGTGAGACATGCTATAGGTAAGCTTTGTCCTCATCTCTCAAATCATTGCCAACTGGTACCATATCTTCCAAGGGCCACCCTCATTCGGAGAAGATACAGCCTCCACAATAACTTTAGAGTCCAACTCTACCACGATGTTGGATGTGTTGGGTTGCTATTATTTAAAATAAAAAATTTAATAGAAAAGTGTCTTGCCTCTTTTTGCTTGAAACATAATCCCACATTGGAAAAAGTTGAGAACTTCTTCACCTCTATATATAAGTGTATTTGCATACCTTTTGTTATTCTCTTAGGATTACTATGCTATAGACCACACGCACGCCTGCCCACCGCGTCGCGCCGTGTCGTGCGTATCGTGTCGTGCCAGTGCCGTGCCGTGCTCGGGCTTTGTCTACATGATATCTTTTGTTTTCTATTTTTTATTTTTTTCCTTTGACCGATTCTTACAGTAGTCTGTTGTTAACCGATTCAATTGGTAGATCGTTGCACGTCTCTGCAACGTGGTGAGATTAGGTGATATTAGAAGACACGTGTGTGCCACTGTGTCCATCCAATCCGCCCTAATATTTTCTATATATTTAGGGTAGTTTCGGTACTCCAGAAGGTAATTAGCAACAGTACACCTTCCTGAAAAAGAAAGTTTTGCCTCTTTCAAAATAGGATCAGTTTCTTTTGCTATTTTTTAATTGTTTTCTTTTATGAGCATCGGCCACTAATTGGAGTAGTCAGCAAACGTACGTTGGCCGGTGGTTGTATCCCAAGGGCTTTCGCAACTACTTCAGTTTCTTCAAAAATTGGTTAAGAAAGAGGCGCAAATAGTCTTCAGGAAAGTGTCATGGATTCGCGCCTCCACTAATTCTTTATTCTTTATTCTATTTCGATTGCAATTTACTTTCTGACGTCAATCCAAGTGCATTCACTCCTATCTTATATTTCAGTTCTTATTTTATCGTTAATTTGTGTTATTATTGTTATTAATTTTTGAACTCGGGAATATCAATCTGAAGACTATCCTTATTTTCTGAGTACATAAATTATAATACAAGGATTACACAGATTAATCATTACTGGATCTGAGATCTAATAGATAACTGTGTTGCTTTAGAAATTTAAAAATTTTCTAGACTACTATTTT
This sequence comes from Liriodendron chinense, assembly GCA_003013855.2. Lineage (NCBI taxonomy): Eukaryota > Viridiplantae > Streptophyta > Magnoliopsida > Magnoliales > Magnoliaceae > Liriodendron > Liriodendron chinense. Next base: position 2,121,717 of record ML058424.1, on the reverse strand, counting down.
TTTATTTTCTGTGATTGTCCGTTTTAAGAGTTCTCATGTCTTACTTAAGGAACTTTTCTCTTTCCATTATGATTATAGACCTATTTAATGGTAACAATTTCAAAAGGTGGAAAAAGAAAATAGAATTTCTTTTGAGAAAAGAGAAACTATTACATATTTTAAAAGAAGAACCAGACACTCAGGTATTAGAACCTTATCGTACATGAAAAATGAACAAATGAAAGGAAGATGATGATCTCTGTAAGGATCATATTCTTAATTGTATGACTAATCACATGTTTAATTTGTATTGTGACATAAATCTTCTAAAGAACTTTGGAATGCACTTACCAAAAAATATCGCAATGAAGAAGTTGGGTCTAAGAAATATGCAGTGAGCCTGATTTAACCACTACATTATGGTAGACGGTAAATCAGTTATATCTCAGACTAAAGAAATCCAACTTCTTTTCAATGAGATATTACATGGAGGGAATTAAAGTAGATGATGACTAGACTCAAGGAGCCACAAGATATGTTGCCTCTGACCGTGCACGGCACGCACGACACAACGCAGCACGAGCACGGCACACATGACACAACGCAGTGCAGGCTGGTGGGTGCACGCGTGCATGTGGTCTATAACATAGTAATCCCAAGAGAATAACAAAAGGTATGCAAACACACTTATATATAAGGTGAAGAAGTTCTCAACTTTTTTCAATGTAGGACTATGTTTCAAGCAAAAAGAGGCAAGACAATTTTCTCTTAAAAATATTTTTTTCTTAAATAATAGCAACCCAACAATCCCCCACTATTTAAAAATTAAAAAAAATATGAGCATCTGACCACACGTGCATAAATCAAGGTATCATGTAGACTTGAACCTTAGCTTAATGAGAAGGAATCATTCACCATAAACTTTAGTGGACAGAGTCTTTCAAAACTAAGCTTAATAAATTGGTGAAGTCATTCTTCACACATACGTGTAGCCGCCACTACTTTCAAGTGTATCATTAATGCAAATTGTGCCTTTATATTTTTATGAGAGCTCTAAAGAATTGTCAGATTCTCATAGAAGGGGGCTAATCCTTCACACTCATATAAGTGAGTTTATCGAGAATGCACTTGTAACCATACATTCTTTCCATAAAAACTATAGAACTCATTAAAAGGTTTAACCTCATCCTCTAATTTTGTCACAAGTTGTACTGTTTATTATCTATGAATGAGATTAGGAACTGAGTTTCCTCTTTACAGTACCTCTCTGGATTGCTCTGTAATTCATTTTTCCCATTAAGCCAGTTTTCTGGGATCTCCAATCATACAAGTTACGGTTACTATTACAGGCAATTCACTCAATTGGCTTAAGTCCCATTCTTTTTGCTGTATTATAAACTTTTTCTCTTGCAAGGCCCTTTGTTAAAGGATCAACCAGATTTTCTGGGGACCGGATTTCATTTATTGAGACTACTCCTTCTTTGAGTAATTCTCTAATCCTGTTATGTTTTCTACTTATAGGTCTCCTTTTTCCATTATAATGTGCATTGTTTGCACGTCTGATGGTTGCATTACTATAGCAATTAAGTTTTACTGATGGTACGGGTTTACTCCAAAAAGGAATATCATGTAGAATATTTCTCAACCATTCGGCTTCTTCTGCAGCCATGGTTAAAGTTATAAGCTCTGATTCCATAGTTAAGTCAGAGATTATAAACTGTTTCTTAGATTTCCATGTAACAGCTCCTCCTCCTATGAGGAAGATGATACCACTAGTTGCTTTACAACCATCTGAAATAGAATTCCAATTAGCATCGGAGTATCCTTCTAATACTGCTGGATAATTACCAAAATGTAAGCCATAATGTTGAGTTTTCTTAAGGTATTTCAAAACTCTATGAATGGCTTCCAATGTTTATCACTGGGATTACTAGTGAATCTACTCAATTTACTAACAACATAGGCAATATCTAGTCTAGTACAATTCATTGCATAGATATGACTACCAATTATACTAGCATATCCATTCTAATTTACACATATTCATTTATTGGAATATAAATGAACACTAGGGTCATAAGGAGTACAAACAGGTTTACATTACCTTTTCGAAAAGACAACCTGTTTTTTAAGAGAAAAGTGTCTTGCCTCTTTTTTGCTTGAAACATAGTCCCACATTGGAAAAAGTTGAGAACTTCTTCACCTTTATATATAAGTGTGTTTGCATACCTTTTGTTATTCTCTTGGAATTACTATGCTATAGACCCGCGCGCATGCGCCCGCCTTGCCGCATCGTGTCGTACATGCCGTGCCCGTGCATGCTTCGTGTTGTGCGTGCCATGCACAGTCAGAGGCAACATGCCTTGTGGCTCCTGAGTCTAGCCATCTACTTTAATTCCCTCTTGCAATATCTCATTGAAGAGAAGTTGGATTTCTTCAGTCTGAGATACAACTGATTTACCATCTACCATAATGTAGCGGTTAAATCGGCTCACTGCATATTTCTTAAACCCAACTTCTTCATTGCGATATTTTTTGGTAAGTGCATTCCAAAGTTCTATAGAAGATTTATGGTCACAATACAAATCAAATATGAGATTAGTTATACAATTAAGAATATGATCCTTACAGAGATCATCATCTTCCTTCCATCTGTTCATTTTCATGTACGATAAGGTTCTAATACCTTAGTGTCTGGTTCTTCTTTTAAAATGTGTAATAGTTTCTCTTTTCTCAAGAGAAATTCTATTTTCTTTTCCCACCTTTTGTAATTGTTACCATCAAATAAGTCTATAGTCACAATGGAAAGAGAAAAGTTCCTTGAGGAAGACATGAGAATTCTTAAAACGGACAATCACAGAAAATAAAAAAAAATACTATCCATAAATCTTTAAATATCTAAAGCAACACAATTATCTATTAGATCTCAGATCCAATAATAATTAATCTGTGTAATCCTTATATTATAATTTATGTACTCAAAAAATAAGGATAGTCTTCAGATTGATATTCCCAAGTTCAAAAATTAATAACAATAATAACACAAATTAACGATAAAATAAGAACTGAAATATAAGATAGGAATGAATGCACCTGGATTGAAGTCAGAAAGTAAATTGCAATGGAAGTAGAATAAAGAATAAAGAATCAGTGGAGGCGCGAATCCATGACGTTTTCCTGAAGACTATTGGCGCCTCTTTCTTAACCAATTTCTGAAGAAACTGAAGTAAAGCCCTTAGGATACAACCACCGGCCAACTGTACATTTGCTGACTACTCCAATTAGTGGCCGATGCTCATAAAAGAAAACAATTAAAAAATAGCAAAAGAAACTGATCCTATTTTGAAAGAGGCAAAACTTTCTTTTTCAGGAAGGTGTACTGCTGCTAATTGCCTTCTGGAGTACCGAAACCACCCTAAATATATAGAAAATATTAAGGCGGATTGGATGGATACAAGTGACACATACGTGTCCTCCAACGTCGTCTAATCTCACCATGTTGTAGAGACGTGCAACGATCTACCGATTGAATCGATCAACAGCAGACTACCGTAAGAATTGGTCAAAGGAAAAATATAAAAAACGAAAAACAAAAGATATCATGTAGACAAAGCCCGAGCACGGGTACGGCATGCACGAGACGACGCTGGCACGGCTGACGCGCTGCATGCTGCACGTGTGTGGTCTATAGCATAGTAATCCCAAGAGAATAACAAAAGGTATACAAATACACTTATATATAAAGGTGAAGAAGTTCTTAACTTTTTCCAATGTGGGACTATGTTTCAAGCAAAAAAGAGGACAAGACACTTTTCTCTTAAAAAACAGTTTCTTTTTTTTTAAATAATAGCAACCCAATAATTTTTCCACCTTTTGAAATGTGGAAAAATCCCTGCATATTCGAAGCCCGTCAACCATAGCTTACACTTCCACTATGTTGTTGGACACAAGGCCATAGGGAAGGCGAAAATCTCATTTCCCACATGATTTCTACAGACTACCACCTTCTCCTCCAAAGTCAAGATTCCCTCTAGAGGATCTGAGTTGACCCCTTGGCAGTTTACACCATCTAATGTGCTAATTAAAATTACACGTATTCTTTCCCAAGGTCCCCATTGATCCCCAATTTCTGTAGAGCTGCTATTTCTAATACTGAGCCCCTACTTTCCAAATTTAAACAGTTCCCCACTCCTCTTAGTCATTGCGAGACCTTTGCTATAATGGCCTTTCTAATCTCAATGCACATCAGCAGAACTAGATCCAAGTGCAGGCCCCTATTTAATCTTTAGCAGAAGAGGTCCTTGATAGAGATTCCGATGAGTGTGAGCCTTCTACAGAGCTACTCTCCCAGCCGCCTATCAGTGAAGATCAGAGATCGATCCCCAGTTCCCAAACTATTAGTGAAGACCAGTCGAATTCACATGGGTTTCCGCAAATGCCTCCTAATGACATTGAAGATGTAGATCACCTCCTCTATAGGAGCAAGCTGGCCATCCAAACTTGGGCCCATTTCTCTTCTCTATTTGATGCCCATGTCCAGCCAAACAATCCATCGAGTAGAGAACTGTTTTTTTGATGCTCAGGGCAGCCTCTTCCTCGAGGGTCAATTTTCTAAGGTGGTGGTTCCTAGTATTGTAATTTGGGAAATTTGGTTAAGTCGAAACAGCAGTAGGTTTGAAGGGGCTTCCATTTCTCCCGGGAGGGTTATTGATCAGGCCACTACTTGGATGAGGGATATAGGGAGGAAGTTACCAGTCAAAGGGAAGGAGACCCTATTGGACAAAAAAATCTCCAAGCCCTGGGGATCAATGAGAGATCAGAGAGTTTGGGGGAGGGCCCGAGGATTATTAAATGGGTTAGGCCTCCCCAGGGCTGGTATAAACTCAATGTGGCTCAGCAAGGGACAATCCTGGTGAAGGAGGTGGGGAGAGGAGTTTGTAGGGATCAACAGGGCAAAGTGATTTTTACTTTCCATAAGGCCTATGGGCTAGTTTCGAACATGGTAGCTGAGGCACGGGCAATGCTTGATGGCCTCCATTACTGCGCTGAGCTGCGCCTCTCCCAGCTGATGGTGGATATAATTCCTCTGTGGTCGTACAGGCGGTGAACAGCCAAGGGGCCAAGATTCCTTGGGGCATCTGGTATATTATGGGTGACATCCACCACATTCGAGTCAATGTAAACTTTTCATTCTGCCACACTCTTCGGGGAGGAAATGCGGTTGCAGATGCCCTGGCTAGGCTGGCTAGTGAAGGTCAACCGGATTCCTATTTCTACTCTCAATCGGATCTTCCGAGATATGCATGTCAGGGGACTGGCTGCTATGGATGGTGCTGGGATTAGATCTATCAGAGGGATCGGGTCCATTAGAGGAGCATAGCTTCTATATGCTTGTGGATAGGCATACGATAGGTGAGGCTCGAGCTTTTTGTGGAGCCCACCTGAGCTGTCCCTTGTAAAGTCTTATCTTCTTTTAATAAAGCGAATGGGGGCATTCCCCTCTTCTTCTTATAAAAAAAAAAAAAGAATCGTTTTTCCTCAAACCTATTAGTGTTTCTCCCCAACCATGTCTCCCAATTAATAAAACTAGGAGCCAACCCTCTCAAAGCCCGGATAATGGTGGAGGTTTTTGCTTTAGGAAATCAAGTATGCACCAAGTAATACATGATAGTGTAAAAGGATTCTTATCTTTTTTACCTTTTTTTTTTTATTATTATTATTTTGTCTTTCAAGGAATTTTTATTAAAAACCATACAAATATTTATAAATAATTTATGTTCTTGTTACCTTTCTTAAATGTAGAATCACATTGGAAAAGTGACATGGGATATTGTAGACTAACGAAAAAATATATTTTGATTATAACCATCCATAAAAGATTCCAGATAAGTCATACATCAATTTGGTGCTTTGACCAGTTAAGAGGTAAGAAGTCGTAGAAAAAGCCCCATGATTTAACGTTGAAAAGAATATATATCATTTAATCTCCCATGAAGAATAAATAAAATAATTTACATTCTTGAAACATTCTTAAAGCCCTCATCAATTTAAGAAAATAAAATAAGAGCCAAGTGAAGCTTAAAATAGAAGAGAACAAGTATAATTTAAATCGTAAATCAAAATTTAAATTGTAAACTATGGATTCAAATCATAGAATTATAGGCATTCATATAAAAAGGGATTCAAAGTACGATATAAATCATTTTTTTTTTTTAGATTCAACTCAAATCATATATTATAAATTGTAAAATTTTAACAACACTTCCTATAAGGAGATAATGCCCTGATTAGTAAGTTGATAGAGATTCACAACACCTAACAATTCTAAATCATCTATTTTCAATAAATAAAAAAAATTAAGTTATTACTCTTTGACGTAAATACTTACCCTTGTTGTTATTGAGAAAAGCACTATATTGTAACTGGTGTTCCAACTATTAATGATATCATCAGTATTGCCAAGTCAACGATACCGAAAGGTCTCTTTTGCTGAAATGGATTGCTAGAATGGTGGGCAAGGTGTTATTGGAAATGGTGAGAGGATGCAGTTGTAGAATGAGGAATCAGTGGAGCATATCTTCATCCAATGCCCTTTTGTGAAGGGAATATGGGATGGTATTCTTTCCACCTTCAACATGTTGTGGATTATGCCAAGGTCTGTAGAGGAGCTCTTTCTATCATGACATGACGAGATCCTAACCCCAAAGATAGGCGGAATGGGCAGCTTGCTTAGATTACAGTCTTGTGGTGTATTCTATTGCAAAGGAGAACGGTAAATGCTTCAAAAATAATAGTGAGCCATTACGGGTCATTTGAATGCCTATAAAATTCTTAAGTTGTAAAGAGAATATAGGTAATCAAATTGCAATGGCTGTTTGAGTACCTGCATTTGCTTGTAAAGGCTTTACAAGCTATAAACACATCATAGATGTAACCTGAAACCTGGCAGCAAAAAACCATGTTTCAAATAAAAGATAAATCCTTTACCACTAAAAGACATCATATTGTGATGAGTAGGACCCATCTTAATGTGTAAGGTACATAAATCAGTCTATCATGTGCTTCTCTTCATGCTCCCATGTCACCCAAAAAAAGAAAGTTTGATCGATGGTCAAATGAACCACATGAGAGGGAAGGTTGGGACATCCACCATTAAAAAATTTAGATTGCATTTTGGGCCCACTGTGATGAGTGAAGGACATCCAATCCGTCTAATGCATGCATGCTTTAATGCTCTCTTAAGGCCCAAAATATCAAGTCTTTTTTCATGTGATTTGCCGATTTCAACAAGCTTACCTTTCCAAACTCTATGTAGTGTGAATACCTAATTTATACATTGTAAACACTTTACAAGTTAGCCAAACTACATAATATATTTACCTATAAGTTCTCTCACTTGCTAGCCTAGCTGAAAGATGCCTATGCGTTTCAGCAACAAGGTCTCAGGTTTGAGTGCTAAGGAGACATTAACCCATCAGGGGGTGGGTGCATCATGTCACTAACCATATGGGTGTGTTGCCCAACTAACAGGGTAGGTGCGTTGCATGGCTAACACACACACACACACAAAAAAAAAATCTATTTACCTATAAATAAAATTACCACTTAAGAGACCACAGAATAACACATAAACCATTTACACCTGAAAACAACTGTTTTCAGGCCTAAAGGTTTTACAACTTAAAACTTTACAGGCATCAAACGACCCCTTAGTCTTCACTATTGAACGGTATTCCTACCAAGTGCTAATTAGGGATCGGCTTGTTACAGTTTTTTTATTTTCTTTCTTTTCTTTCTCTACTTTCTTTTCTATTTATCTTTTCTTTTCTTTTTTCTTGTTGTTGCTGTGGGCTCTCCTTGTGATCTAACCTTACAAAATAAAAAATAAAAAATTCATTCTTTGGCTGGACAGATGTTGTTTGAAATGGAGGAAAATGAAGAACTCACCTTGTTTCGGCGGCTACAGATGTTGTTCCCAGAGGATTATTCCCTTCTTTCGAAGGCACAGATGTTGTTTGCAGAGGATTATTCCTTTCTTTCGACGGCACAGATGTTGTTCCCAGAGGATTATTCCCTTCTTTCGACGGCATAGATGTTGTTTGCGGAGGATTATTCCCTTGGTTGGGCGGCACAGATGTTGTCCGCAGAGGATCATTCTGGCGATGCAGTGATGGATTCTGACCGTTCTGTCCTTCCACTTGTGGAGAACAGCTTGGCCGTTTCTTTTGGCGGGAAAACGCTTCTCCTTCTTCTTCTTCTTCTTCTTCGGCATTGCTGTCTTCATCTTCATCGTCCTCGTCGGAATTGCTGTCTTCATCTTCATCTTCATCTTCATCTTCATCTTCATCGTCCTCGTCTACTTCTTCGGCATTTCCCAGCGTTGTTGTCTTCTGCTGTTGCCACCATCGCTTCACCTATCGATCTGGTGCCGCTGTAGAAAAGCCTTTCTGGCCAGTTTCTTTCATACAATGGATGTTGATGGAGAAAAATTAAAATCGGAGAGAATCGTGATTGGAAAGGAAACAAATAGCGTGGTGTGACCATACAACCGACCTCCGTCCTGTTTTGACCTCACCAAGTTATGTGGGCCCCACCATGATGTATGTGTTATATCCACACCGTCCATCCATTTTATGAGATCCAAAACTCAGGCAGGCCAAACAACACCGTCCACCACACCGTCCATCCGTTTTTCCGGACCATGTTAGGACATGAGACCAAAAATCAGTTGGATCCAAATATAAAGGAGGGCATATGAGAGGGGGAAATGAAAAATGAATGCCTACCCAAGAAGTTTTTAATAACAGGGCAATGAATGCCCACTGGGATCTGCCTCATTTTTTTGCTCATTCATTATAATTTTCTCTCCAAATGGATGGATGGTGTGGATGCAACAGACATCATGGTGGGCCCTCAAGAAGTTGGTGATGTCACTTCAATGGCAATGTCAGTTGATAATCCGCGTCCGAACTGGAAGCAAGGTCGGGCCCGTATGTTTGTGAGAAATTCATATGCTCAAGTTGGCCACACGTATGAGGATTGAACGTCCACTATTGAAACATATAGCCCTATGGAGGACATATAGATATCACGGTGGACCCTAGAGAGGTCTCAACGGTGGGCATTTACTAAACCTCATTTTGTCCTGTCGTACGGCTCACTTGAGTTTGAATTTGCATCATTTTTGTGCCTATGTACTAACATGATCAGGCAAAACAGATGGACGGTGTGGATTTCCCACAAACATCACGGTGGGCTAGCTTCACCTAACTTCCCGTCGCCGGAAATTCTGCTTTGGCAGGAAATCCGCGTCCAAATGGGGCGCGACTTGGGTGAGACCCCGTAACCAGCGATGTGGGTGGGACCCTGAACCTAGGGCCCCCTAGATGTATTCTTTGTACATCCATGCCGTTCATTTGTTTCTTTGTATTATTTTAGGATGCAGTCCCAAAAATGAAACAGATGTAAATTTTAGGTGCACCACACCCCAAGAAACAGTTATCATTCAGCCGTGACCATTAAAAACTTCCTGTAGTCCACGTAATGTTCATTGACCATCCAATCTGTTGATAAGGTCACGTGGACAGGGATGAAAGGAGAAAACAAATATCAGGTTGATGAAAACTTTTGTGGCCCACAGAAGATTTTTAATGATCATTAACTAGTGTTTCTTATGTTGTAGTCCACTCAAAATTTTAATCTTCTTCATTTTTGGGACCGCATCCTAAAATAACATGAAGAAACAAGATGGATGGCATGTATGTACAAAGAATACATCCAGGCGGGCCCTTGGTTCAGGGTCCCACCCACATCGCTGGTTCCGGGTTCTCACCCAAGTCGCGCCCATTGAAATGGGAAATCCCAATCCTTTGCAACAATTATTCTATGCACCCGAGTCTGTGGGGCCCACCATTTGTATATGTATATGTAAAATCCATTCCCTACATCAGGTTCGATACTCAATTCTAGGGATCCACAGTTCATGTGTGCCACACCACACGGAACGATGGAAATGGGATGCCAACCATGCGTTTACCAAGCTCGTTTAAGGATATGATCCAAAAATTGAAGTTTTGGATCAAGCTGATATTTGTGTTTTCCCTAAATCCATGTCCGTGTGAACTTATGAAGAGGTTGGACGACAAATAAACATCATTGTCGGCCCTTGTAAGGTTTCAAGGGTGGATGTCATCATTCCCATTGTATAATTGAGCTTTAGATATGCTTCAATTTTGGGCTAATGCCCTAAAATGAGCTAGTAAAATGGATGGACGGTGTGGATGAGACATACGTCACGATGAGGCTCACAGAGTTAACTCTGTGCATTACAGTATACTATGTGGACCGTTCATGGGTAGGGTAGTATGTACAGCAACTGAGCCTTGTGGGCCACTATTATGGTCATGTGAAATTCAATCTGTCCTTCAAATTAGAGGCATTATATTCACAGCACATAGAAAAAAGATATCGAGTCCCCTATGGCCAGTCAACAGGACATACCACAAGTGGGACGCGGATTCCCCGCTAAAGCGTAACTTCCTGCCTGGGAACCTAGGTGGGAACTTAGGTGGGACCCACTATGATGTTTGTAAGAAATCCACCCGTCCATCCTACCGGCAAGCTCATTTTAGGACATTCAAACAAAAATGAGCCGGATCCAAGACTCAAGTGGGCCACAGAAAAAGTGGGTAGGGAAACTCCTACTATTGAAACCCTGGTGATGTTTATATGCCACCCATACCGTTCATAAAGTCATTCCTACTGGGATGAATTGAAAAAACAAATATTAACCTGATTCAAAACTTCAGTGGCATCACGAATATTCCACCTGTGGAGGTTCAATCCTCTTTTCAGCGCACTTGAGTCTTGGATCCAACTTATTTTTTATCTCATGTCCTAAAATGAGCTCACAAAATGGATGGATGGGGTGAATTTCTCACAAACATCACAGTGGGCCCCTCCTAGGTTCCTCCTAGGCTCCCAGCGCAAGAGCTTCTTAAGGAAAGGCTTTGGGAGGAAATCCTGTCCCCAATGGTGAGATCTTATGGTTATGGTTATTTCTTTCTAAGTTTAGTGTTTTAATTATTGGGTCTGTTTGTCATTTTTGTGACAATGAAGCAGCAATTAATATCACTTCAAATCCAATACTTTATATATGAGGGTACTAAACACATAGAAGTTAATTGTCACTTCGTGTGCTAGAGAAATTATCAAATGACATTATTAGACATTATTAGTATTCCTTACCTTTCTTTTAAAAATCAACTGGCAATGTTTTCACTGAAGCAGTTCTTGTGATATTGCATTCGAGCTGCATATTCTTATGATCTACTTGCTCACTTTTTTTTTTTAATTTATAACCTTTTTTTACTACCTCTCCTGTTTTGTCTCCCTAACAAACCACATTAGCTGCTGGCAGCCTAACAAATCCCATTTCTCTTCCCCTTTTTATTTTAATATTTGTACATTTATTTTTTCCATGAGTGGCGACCAAGGTTCGGATGTAAGCCTACTATGGTACATGTATACCTTCCATCCAACTCGTTAATTTGGTGTTTCTTACTAAAATGAAGGTCTTCTCTTTCTCTAGGCATTTTTTTTTAACACAGCTCACCACTTTGTAGGGCATGATAATGTGTGTGAGACACTACGCAAATGATAGGTTTGCAAACCAGCATGATTTTAGGAATTGTATTTTATGTGATTTTTATGAGACAATGTTAAATCATGGATGGTAATCCATAAGGTCTCATTAAATCATATTTTAAATATGAAATTATGCTGCATTTTTTCACAAAAATCCATCACTAATATATCAATTGATCAAGTGGGCAACATGCTCAAAAAAATATACATTAAAGGAATGAAACCAAAAAGGTTTACATTTAAGTTTGATGGGCTGCCTAAGGGCTTGTTTGGTTGGCATCTGATACCTATTTCCATATTAAAATCTAGATTCCAACAAAATTCAATTTTAACTAGTGTGTTTGGCGGCAAAGCTAAACAGGATTATATCTCAAAACCTAAATTGGCTGGAATCAGGATTAGAGAAAATGGTGTGGAGGACCGTTTCTATAGAAGGTAAAAGAGAGGGAAGTGAGTGTCCTTCAATATTGACGATAATACCCTTAAGGTGATGCTCACCTTGACGTATGCGTTGTACATCCATGATGTGTGTGTTCATATCCACACTGGCCATTCATTTTGAGAGCTTAATTAAGGGCATTAGACCTAAAAATTAAGGAGGCAAATCTAAATGTCAAGTGGACCACACCATAAGAAAACATTGTTGATTGAGCATCCACCATTGAAAACTTCCTAGGGCCCACTATAATGTTTATTTGTCATCCAACCCGGCCATTTGTCTAGTGGGACTACTAGCTATAAGCCAGGGGTCAAGTTCTCAGGTAGATTTGAAGCCCAAGTTGGTCATGTCGCAAGCAACGATTGGATTATACAATTTTCAACCAAACAGAATCTGGATTATAAAGTTTTCAACCAAACATCAAGTTCCAAATTGAATTTGGGTTTCCAATTCAATTTCTACAATTTTATATTCCAACATGGAAATTGAATTTTCTCTAGAATCTAGATTATGCAACCAAGCAGGCCCTAAGTAACAATTGAAATGGCATATTTGTAGGGTATAACCCATGTATACACAAATTAAAGCTCGACTATGCCAGGCTTCTTCTTTTTTAAGTTAGTCATGCAATGCACCCACCTCTTAGCTGCGCAACACGCCCACTTGGTTTGTCACCCAATGCACCCACCCACAAGTGGGGTTACTGTGTCTCCTTGGCCCTTAAACCTGAGACCGGCTATTGAAACGCCTAGGCATCTTCCAGTTGGGCCAGCAGGCGAGAGACATGACTATGTCAGGCTAAAATGACTTAGCCTGAGACTTATCCAAAAAAATTCAGGCAATGGACGTGACGGTCAAGCAGGCTACCGGGCGAAGCATGCCAATTTGCGTGAAGGTATACTTCTAATTGAGCAATGCTGCCAGTCCATGAAAGACCTACATAGCTAGCTTATTAGGCAGATGATCTTAAAAATACATCTGGCCCAATTGGTGGACCAGATGGGTGAGTGGGCATGCAAAAGGATATGCATATTTGAATCAGCTAAACAATCCCTCTGATCTGATTAGTGCCATCAAGTGGATCAAGTGGTTTGCAAGGATGCATGTTCTTTGTATATCGTCGACAAACAACACTAAGGCCATTCATCTAATTCCTCAAATCAAGAAAGTGTAGTTGATAACTTCAACAAAATTGAATAGAAATGTCAAAACACGTGAGATATCCAAGCCACTCATCAGGTCAGCTCACCATGATAACTACCATGCAGGTCTTTCATCTAGTGGGCCACATATGTATGTTGAATGTGGAGCATTGACCATCCGTCAAGCTTTTTCGACCAGTCTATTTCTTGTACTCATCTAACCCACCAGGTGAGTGGAACGACCTCATTTTTTTCCAACAAATAGAAGATTAAATATAAAAATAAAAAATAAAAATAAAAAATAAAAAAGGGCCCCACATGATCACCAGTCAACAAACATCATTGATCCAAAAATCCTAAAAGAAACCACAAACCACGAGATTCTTACCATGGGACTGCCACCACCTTGGCAAGGGCATCCCAGCAAGCTTCAGCCCTGGGCAACAGATCAGACAGTGATGTGGCCATGTCCTGCTTAAGCATAGCCAGTTCTTCCTTCTTCCTCATCAACGGTTGGATTTGGACTTCCAGGCCCGCAGCTGTTCGCAACGCTCCCGCAAGAATCCCACATCAAATCCCACAAATTCAAACATTTTTAATATGTCAACCCACCTGTCGAACTTGTCAATAGGGAGGTCTGGCGTCGCCGCCTGGATGCGATCTGCCAGATTGACGAGATGTTCCAGAAACATCACCATTCGTTCTCTCGGGAGAGATGTCGAATAAGCAAATAGCCTGGAGTGGAGGACGACACCACGGCTCGAGCACAAGGCCCAGTATCGGGCCTTCACTGATGGATGGATCCAAGGGTCCAAGCTTGTGCCATCGAAGGTGATGGTGAACGTGTCCAAAGGACCCACATCGTCACCTGGTGCATGAAAACGCATGATAAGATGAGTAACAGCAGTTTGGATGTTTCTTAATTCCCCGTAGAAAATACGGCACAATGAACTAACTAAATGTTGACCAGAAATGAGTCCGCCGCCTGGGGCTGTGTGGGACCCACAGAGATTTCTGTGACAAATCCACTCCATCCATCTGTTTTGGATGACCAAAATAGGACAGATTTTATCGGGAAGATATTCTTGGGTACATTTTATCATAGTGGTAATAACCCTATGAACGGTTTGGATGGCATATAAGCATCTAAGTGGAGGTTTCGGCTCCCATTGTTTTGTTTTGTTTTGGGTGGCCTACCTGAGTTTTGGATCTGCCTGATTTTTAGTCCTATTGTACTGTTTCAAAACAAGTGGACGGCTCCACCTGTGTAAAGCTCGGGATAGTCTAGCACGTGTCACTTATGTATTGGTGGAGAGCATACGTGAACAGATTGTGTTAGGCTTGCTGATGTGGCCGGTCTCATCTGACAACGTGCTCTCCACCAATACAAACTTGAAACGTATGTGACATGTCAAGCCGGTTGCACCCTAGTGGATGTTACCTTGTGAGGCCTAACTTGATTAATGTGTTGTATATCCATACCATCCATCTGTTTTTCTAGCTCATTTTAGGACGTCATCCCAATATTAAGTAGATCTAAATCTCAGGTGGACCACATAACTAGAAACAGCGGTGAATGACCATTAAAAATATTTTGGGTGGACCAAAGTTTAGTATCAAGCTGATCTTTGCATTTAATCACCACTATGTCCTTTGTGTGATACATATGAGATTTGGATTTACTTAAATTTTTGGACCACATCACAAAATGGGCTGTTTGGAGTGTTGACTATGTTGAGTATGGAATGGTACAGTGGATTTAGGTTGAATGATTGGAAAGTTTCCTATATTTGGAGCTTGATAGGAAATTTGGGTAGATTTGCCCATTAGTTTAGTGTTTGTTTATGCAATTAAAGCTTATTTGTTTAGTTGATTTTCAGTGTTTATTTAAATAAGTGACCGTTTGGATACCACCAAATAAGTTACTTTTTCTAATCAAAGCAGTAGATAAGTAACTTATTTGAGATAAGTAAGTTTTGTTTATGATTAATTATAAGTTAAATTTTTTATTTAAAGTTAATCACTTCGGTTTATAACTAGAAATCAAGATAAGTCACTTGGACATAAGGAGCTTATCTTATAAGTAACTTACGATCCAAACACCCCTAAGTATTATGAGACATAAATCAAGAGTCAAATGCATAAATAATAAGAAAAATTAAAAAAAAAAAAATAGTAATTATTACAACGTATATATTGCCCTATCATAGGTGGGGAGCCAAACAAGTCCAAATTATTTACTGTAGTAAGGACGATATATGGACGGTTCAAACACGTCTCATGGGCACAACACATGATGTATCCCGATTCGCTGCAGAAGTAAAACAAGATCATAACTAATTTAAATACATGCGAATCAAGAACTCACCTTGTTTCGGTGGCGGCCGTTTGTTTTGCTGGGAAACTTCTCTTCCTTCTTCTTCAGCGTTGTTGCCTTCATCTTCATCGTCCTCCTCATGATCTTCTTCTGAATCTTCATCACTATTGTCCTCACTATCATTTTCTTCTGAATCTTCATCGCTATCATCCTCGTTGTCAACTTCTTCTGAACCTTCGTCGTTATCGTCTTCCTCTGAATCTTCGTCGCTTTCGTTACAATCTTCGTAGTTACTTTTGCCTTCATCATAGCCATCGTTGTTGGTGGGGGCTGCTGCTGCCGCCGCAGCTGCAGCGATGGGTTTGGTGCCGCTGAAAAAGAGCCTTTCTCTGGTTATTTCATGCAATGGATGTTGGAGAAGAACAAAAATATAATAGAAAGATAATCATGACAGAAAGGAGTTGGAAATCCCCGCTTGCTTGTACCAGACTACAAGATGGAATGCCACCATAGGTTTCTTGTGTGGCCACCATGGTGTTTCTCTCCCATCGAACCAGGTAATCGGGTGTAAATCACCAGGATGAAGATGAGAAAGCAAAAAAATCAACTTGATCAAGATAATAGGGGAGCCCCACTGTGTGTATTAAAGGTTTTAAGTTCAGTTCAAATAATGGTTCTCAATGGAGTATATTGGCATATAAAACATGGTGGCCCACACAGCTCGATTGTTTTAGAGGGCGCAGATTCGGTGGATCCCTTACTGTGAGGTCCACCTTGATGTATTTTCCTTACATCCACACCGTCCATCCATTTTGGAAGCTCATTTTAGGACAGGATCCTAAAAATTAAGCATATCCAGTATGACCGACCTGAGTTTTTAACGAAAAAAAAGGAACCCATATGATCTGGCCCAGTCAACAAACACCATTGATCCAAAAATCCTAAAAAGAAACCACATATATCACGAGATTCTCACCATGGGGCTGCCGCCAGCTTGACAAAGGCATCCCGGAAAGCTTCAACCCAGGGCAACAGATCAGACAGCAATGTGGCCCCTTCCTGCTTAAGGGTGGCCAGTTCTTCCTTCTTCTTCATCAACCGTTGGATTTCTCCTTCCACGTCCTGTAGCTCCTTCGTGATCTCACCATGACGCCGGTACACATGCTGCTGATTGATCAACAGCTTTCCCTTCTTCCCACACATGAAGGCCCTCAGCTGCTCGGCACGCTCCCGCAAGAATGCCACATCAAGACCCGATAATTCAAGTTCTTTTAACATGTCAATCCAACACTCAAACGTGTCGATGGGGAGGTCTGGTGTCGCCTCCCGGATTTCATCTGCCAGATCGACGACAGCTTCCAGCAATGTCACCATTTCTTCTCTCGAGAAATGAGGAATTAGCCTGGAGTGGAGGATGGCACCACGGCTCGAGCACAAGGCCCAGTATCGGACCTTCACTGATGGATCGATGCAAGTGTCCAAGCAAGTGCTACCGACGGTGATGGTGAACGTGTCCAAGGGACCCACCACGAAGTTATCTGGTGCATGAAAACGCATGATAAGATCACTAACAGAAGTTGGATGTTTCCTCCAAACTGAAGGAGAGGATCAGGTGATTAGGTCATGTTACCCGGGTAAACCATTAACGTGGGGCCCACCTTGATGGTGTAATATTATATATCCACGCCGTCCATCCATTTTTGCAGCTCATTTTAGGACGTGGTCCTAAAAAAATAAGCAAATCCAAATATCAGACGGGATCACACCACAGAAAGTAGTGGTGAATGACCTTAAAAACTTTTGTGGGCCAGAAAAGTTTTGGATCACACCACAGAAAACAGAGCTGATTTTTGTATTTTTTTTTTTTTTTTTCCGTTCATCATGTCACCACTGTTTCCTGTGGTATGATCCATCTGAGATTTGAATTTGCTTAATTATGTCATCAAGGTGGGCCCCACCGTAAGAGTAACCCACACTAAGATTTTACATGGGTGGGGGCCCAAAGAGCACCCAATAGCCACCTGGAAGACATGATGCATCCTTGAGTGGGAGCAGAAGTAAAACGAGATCAACAACTCACCTTGTTTAGGCGGCAGAGATGCTGTCGTTGGATTCTGATTGTCCCTTCCTTCCCCTTGTTTGCCCGCATATGAATATCCTGGCCGTTTCTTTTGACAGGAAATCGCTTCTTCTTCTTCTTCTTCTTCTTCTTCTTTGATGTTGTTGTCTTCATCTTCATGGTCCTCGTCATCGTCTTCTGAATTTTCATCGCTGTCATCTTCTTTTGAATCTTCGCCGCTTCCCTTACCGTCATCTTCTTCATTGTATTTGTTTTTTCCTTCATCGTTGTAGTCATCTGACTTATCGTAATTTTCCATACCAACAGTGTTGGGAGAGCCTACATTGTTTGTTACTCTTGTTGGTGCCATCACAGCAGCAGATATCAGTCTGTTGCTGCTGCAGAACAACCATCTTGCCCATTCTGGTGGAGAAGAAGATCTTATAGCTTCTGTTGGAGAAGAAGGAAAATATAATCTAAGATAATCGTGATTCAAAAGTTAGAAATCGCTTGAACCTAACTCCGCTCTAAGCACACAAGCTAAGTGGGGCTGATCATAAGGGGAAAAAATTGAGGGAGATCCAAAGCTCAAATGAAATACACCACTTACATCATCATGGTGGGCCAACAGAACTTTGGCAGGTCAACACAATACGGATCTCAGTGGTGTGTTCAACACTCTGCAGATTCAATCTCAGTGGTGTGCTCTTGTGTGTGGGCCCACCATGGTGTATATCATTAATAAAAAGAAAAAAAATTAAAAAATAAATAAATAAAAACTGACCTAGTTTCAACCGCATGCTATTTTTATGACGATGCAGTTCTTCTTCGGTGTTGTTGTCCTCATCTTCATCGTCTTCCTCATCATCTTCTTCTGAATCTTCGTCACTACCATCTTCTTCTAAATCTTCGTCCTTATCGTCCTCACTGTCATCTTTCTTTGAATCTTCGTCGCTTCTGTTACAATCGTCTGTGTCATCTTCTTCTTCGTAGCTGCAAAAATCATACTCGTCATCTGCTTTTTTTACCACTGCTCCAGCCATTACTTCAGCTGCCATGTAAAAGAACCTCTCTCTGTAGAGAAGAAGGTGACTTCCTTATATTATAGAAAAGAGTTGGAGAAGAAGGTCCTTATATTATAGAAAAGAGCTGGAAATCTCAGTTTGTACCGGAATCCTCTACTTACACCTGTTTTATGCATCAAAGCCCTGTGGGGTCCATCATTTTTATATGTAAAATCTGCTCCGTCCATCAGTTTTTATCCTCAATTATAGCATAATAAGAAAAAAAATCAATGAGATCCACTACTCATGTGGGCCACCCCACAAGTAACAATGGAGATGGAATGCAAACCATAGGTTTTTTTGTAGGGCCACAATGGCGTTTCTCTTTCATCGGACCCGTTAATCATGTTTAAATCACCAGGATTAAGTTGATTATACAATAATCAATCTTATTTATATAATATTAGAGCCAGAATGTGTGAATTAAATGTTTTAACAGCAGTTCTACATTGATCTCATTGATCTGGCCCATCAAACTATTATATTACTCTGATATGTAGTATGTACGGTTCAAATTGTGGTTCTCACATGATGAATGGAGTATATTAACATATAAAACACGGTGGCCCACTCCGGTGAAACACTTTGGATACCCTAGTTTTAGACGCTTCCGAAGCTGCTTTGGATATCACAAGCAGGACTGGAATCATCTGCAACACGTACGTATTTTCCAACTATGTACTTTGTGTGCATGGCAAAGTCTGTGGGCCCTACCATGATGTATGTGTTATATCTAAACCATTCATCTATTTTTCTACATCATTTTAAGGCATGAGTGAAAATTTCAGGCAGTTCCAAAGCTCAAGTGGACTACACCAGAGAATGGAGTGGAGATTGAACGTGTATGATTGAAAATATCTTAAGGGCCACAGAAGTCTTGAATCAAGCTGATATTTGTGTTATCTCTTCATATCCATGGCTGTATAACCTTATGAATAGGTTAAATGGCAAATAAACGTCATGGTGGGCCCTAGGAAGGTTTCAACGGTAGGCGTCATTGTCCACAATGCTTTATGTGATGTGGTCCAATGATGGACGGTGTGGATATAAAACATGGGCCAATAGAACTTTAACACGCCAACACAGTGGGGATCTCAGACTCAGTCCCTTATTTTATACATCGTGTCCCAATCAACCACTGTCTAGCAGATTCAATACTCAATTCCAGTCTATGACATGCGGAAAATTTTCGGCGACATCCACGGCTCATCTGTGCCACACCACAGGGAACGGTGGAGATGGGATGAACCAGACACAAAACATGGGGCCACAACGTGTAAACTTAGAGGTTTTAGTAAGGAATTTACATGATTTCCATTGGTATGACCCATCATAGCTCTCCATTGGGAGTAAGGTTTAAATAATATTTTGCACCTGATGGACAGATTAGATTTACATATAAAATATAATGGGCACATATAGCTTCGGTGCTCTACGCTACTCTACACCATCCAGCTTTATGCTTTCCTCTTCCGAGAAAGACGGGTTCTTGAATTTCGGTAGTAAAAAGTAACCATCACGGATTGATCGAGATGGCTACATGTGTGATATATTAGGAATCAGTTTTCGATCAAGCTGATATTTGTGATTTCCCTTCGTCCATGTCTGTGTGAACTCATAAACAGGTAGGATGTCAAATAAACATCATGGTGGGCCCTCGTATGGTTTCAACAGTGGACTCATTGTACCCACTATTTTCTGTAATGGGGCTCACTTGAGCTTTGGATCTGCCTCATTCTTTGGCTCATCCCTTAAAACGAGCCCTCCAAATGGATGGAGCAGTGTGGATGCAAATCATAGTGGGCCCACATAGCCTAGTGACGTCACTTCTAACGAGATAGCTATTGAAGCCGTGAGTAGCTAATTAGCGCTTGTGAAAAAATCAACTCCGGTCCATTCATGAGGTAGTAGGGCTGAAAGTCGGGCGGGTTGGACAAGTTGGTGCTCAACCCTGACCCAACCCAAAGTTTACAGCTCTTTTGGCACCATGGATTTGAGGAAAAGTGAGGAGAAGTGGATTCCATGATATGAATTCTCATCGATTCCAATTCTTATCAATTTCAGATTTTCTGTTTGGCAGTCAAGATTTGAAGAGAAATCAAACATGAAGGAATGGATGGTGTAAATTTTAGTCCCACCGTATGCCCACCTTATTAGCTTCGATTTTTAAATCCATGTCATTCATCCATTTTTACATATCATTTTATGCCAAGATCCAAAAAATAAAGCAAATCCACATCTAAAGTGAACCATAAAACAAGAAAAAATGAAGAGTAAAACCTTTATGATGCACAAAAGTTTTGGATTAAAGTGAAATTTGTGTGGTCCCTTCATCCAGGTCTTTGTGACCTTATCAACAAGTTGGATGGAAAATATACATCATGTTGGGTCCCATAGTTAGGAACACATTACGGTGGGTCCCACGTTGAGAAGGATTTCTCTCCAAATCCCACCTGTTTTTGAGGATTTGAAAAAGGGCTAAAAGTGCCTTTTTGAGTTCTCCTGGATTCCTCTCGAATCCACTTCTCATCAAATCCATGCTGCCAAACAGGTTAAAGCAACCAATCTCTCCTCCTTTCTCCTCAAATCTATGATACATACCTCAATTCTATCCCAACCCAACCTCAAATTGGAAATTCTAAACCCAAGCCTAACCCAAAATGTATCAAATTTCAAACATTATAAATTTACTTATTAAAATAATATAAACTAATAAGTTAATTTACTTAACTAAAGTATAATAAAATTATAACTTTAATATGGATCAAGGGTTGGGGTTAGGTCAGACAACCCAAGAGCTCAAGCCCAACCTAAGCTTTATGGGGTTGGTGTTTGCGTAGCCCAAGCTTGAGATCGGATCCAATATTTCATGCCCAAGCCCAACCCAATGCCGGGTCAGTCACATGCTAGTCAAGTTGAAGTTGAACCTACCCAACTTTCAACCCTATTAGGTAGAGGGCGCTTGCATGTTGATCTTATAGAATATATGCACACGTCCAAATATAGCCCTTTTTATATGATACTCTTTTTTTTTCAAGTTGCAATTGCAATGCTGTGTTACTCCCATACTTTTATCATCCAAGAAGTGAACTATACATTGGATGGTCTTGATGGATCGAGAGACATCCACCATGGTTTTGGACATCAGGAAAAACCAAGCGTAGCAATAAGAATTGTTTGGGTTGGGCAGGTAAGACCCGGGCTTGCTTGACACTCAGACCCAAGGCCCTAGCCTAGCATGTGACTAGCACAACCCAAAAATTCCGATTATCTTCTTGAATGTTTCTAGTTATTGAAGTTGTGCCTTAGAAAACCCCTAGCCCCATTATAATGTATTTCTTAAATCCACATCATCCGTCCATTTTTCCCCAGTCACTTTAGGATGTTAGCCTAAAACCAGGCAGATTCAAACCTCAAAAAACCTACAGTTGAAAACTTCTTAGGGCACAAAAAAGACTTAATCTAGTTGATATTTGTGAGTGCGAGTTTTTTTTTTTTTTTTTTTTTTTTTTTTTTTTTTTGTCCGTCCTCATCAAGGTCTATGCGACGTCATTAACAGATTAGATGGCAAATAAATCTCCTTAGGAAGGTTTCAATGGTAGTTCATTCCATCCCATTGCTTTCTCTGGTGTGGTCCACTTGAGCTTTGGATGTGCCTCATTTTTGCGCTCGTGCTCTAAAACGATCTGAAAAAATTGATGTACAATGTAGGTATATCTAATAAAAATCACGATAAAGCTTAGAAAAGTGTCACACATTAAAAGTTGTATTGTGTAGTGCGCAATCTAGTATGAGAAATTGTATAACGTTGTTTCTCACTTGAATGTTCCTAATCTATCCGTTGATCATTGGCCCAAGCTCGTCCTAGCCCCAACACCAGGGCTGCATCCATCAATCAGGTGGGCTTAAATGGTTGATCATCGTAGAACTATCTATCAACTCCATGTTGGGGAGTCTTCAAACTGTGCTGGATAGGGTGCTGCGACCGGTCGGGTGACCGGTCTGACGACCGGTCTGGCCGTTTGACCCTGTGCACGTGAAGACTGAAGACTGCCCCTGTCTTGCCTTAGACCGGTCGTGCGACCAGTCTGGAGGGGGCTGCGACCGGTCAGCTGTGAGGCAGAGACGTGTGAAATCTCCCTGGATTGGTCTCTGGCTGTCGTCTGTGCGCGTGGATTCCTTGCGCAGTCCGCAGTACCACAATACTGCGCAAAGTGTTTCTATTTTCGGATTTCTTCCTATTTACGGTATTGTAATCCGACCTAGAAAGGTATCCTAAGGTGTCCAAGGTTTCCTATTCGTACTAGGAAGAAGGGAGAGGTATGTGTGAGAGAAAACTTGGGTTTTTTCTATGTTTCCTTGCTTTGTGGGCTGTCAATCTCTGTAATCTCTGATATTCATCGTGGATCGCTTTGTGCCGTGGTTTTTTACCCGTTTTGGAGTTTTTTCCACGTAAAATTCGGAGTCTCTTGTGGTGTGCTTTTGTGTGATTGATTGCATCTTGTTACCCATTTGATTGCGCATTGCTTCACGTGTTCGGCGTTTTCGCTTCCGCTGCCGGCTTCTATCCCAACAAGTGGTATCAAAGTTAAAGTTGGGGTGAAGTAGATTCGAATCTGAGACGAGAAGATGGGATCGAGCGCAAGGTTCGATATAGAGAAGTTCTCTGGGAAAAATAACTTTGAGCTATGGAAGGTGAAGATTGAATCCTTCCTGGTTCAGCAAGGACTTGATGGAGCTCTTGGAAAGCGACCCGAGGCTATGAAGGACGATGAGTGGACGAGGCTCGACAAGAAGGCAAGAACCTCAATCCTGTCAAACCTTACGGATGATGTTCTCTATCATGTCATGAAGGAGAAGACTGCGGCTGAAACGATGGCGAAGCTAGAGAAGGTTTATGCCAAGAAATTTCTAGAGAATCGCATGTACATGTTGATGCAGTTGTTCACCTTGAGGATGGCTGAGAGAACTAAGGTGGAAGACCACCTGAGCACATTTAATATGCAGGTTTGCAAGTTGGTGGAGATCAATGAACCGATAAAGGACGAATACCAAGCATGTATCCTGTTGAATTCTCTTCCAAATTCATATGAGTCGTTTAGGGACTTTGTGTGTGCAGGAAGAGAAACCATAAGCGTCGATACCGTTATCTCAGCCCTCCAGTCGAAGGCGATGAGAAAGAAAAGCGGTGACGTGGCTTCCCGTTATTCCTCAGAGGCACTGGTTATGAGGGGAAGAAGTTCTGAGCATGGAGGATATTCGAAATCAGGATCGAAGGCCAAGGGCAAAGGTAAGTTTAAGGTGAAGTGCTGGAATTGTGGCCAGGAGGGCCACATGAGAGGGAATTGTCAGAATCTCAGGTTGAGGCAAGAGAAGTTTGAAAATTCTTCTGGAGATAGAGCCAATACAATAGAGGACGGTGGCGATTTTTGTGAAGTTCTGACTGTATCTGGCAAGGGATCTCACGGTAATGAGTGGATCCTTGATTCAGGGGCTTCATGTCACGTTTGTCCTGACCGAAGTTCATTCATGACATACAGGGAGTATGGTGGAGAATCGGTGTTTGTGGGCGATGGAGTCGCTCATAAGGTTGTGGGTGTTGGTACTGTGCGCATCAGGATGTTCGATGGAGTCGAAAGAGTCCTGGAAGATGTGAAGCACGTTCCCAAGATGAAGATGAATGTTATTTCTCTTGGTGCACTTGAGGCAAAAGGGTGCGCGTTTATCGGCCGCGATCGTTGTTGTGAAGTGATGAAGGGGGCACTCGTGTGTATGAAGGCACGGAGGTGTGGCCATCTTTACATGTTAATCGGGAGCACAATTCATGGTGGAGCTGCGAGAACGGCAGCGAGATCCACAGTTGCTCATATGTGGCAAGTGCCCAAGGGCCATATGAGAAGAGCGGAAAATAGAGTGAATTTGTAAAGATATGGTCGATGGTGGCATGAGAAGCGGTGGAGCTATGATTGAAGATGAGATGACGTTGCAAGGATGTGTCGTTTGAAGCCTCGGTGGAGTTTGCTGGGGAGTCTTCAAACTGTCTGGACAGGGTGCCGCGACCGATCGGGCGACTGGTCTGGCCGTTTGGCCCTGTGCACATGAAGACTGAAGACTGCCCCTCTGTTACCTTAAACCAGTCGTCCGACCGGTCTGGAGGGGGCCGCACCGTTCGTACGACCAGTCAGCTGTGAGGCAGAGACGTGTGAAATCTCCCTGGATCGGTCTCTATGCAAGGTGCGACCGGTCGTCTGTGCACGCGGATTCCTTACGCAGTCCGCAGTACTGCGCAAGGTGTTTCTATTTTCGGATTTTTTCCTATTTAAGGTGTTGTAATCCGACCTAGAAAGGTATCCTAAGGTGTCCAAGGTTTCCTATTCGTACTAGGAAGAGGGGAGAGGTGTGTGTGAGAGAAAACTTGGGTTTTTTCTGTGTTTCCTTGCTTTGTGGGCTGTCAATCTCTGTAATCTCTGATATTCATAGTGGATCGCTTTGTGCCATGGTTTTTTACCCATTTTGGGGTTTTTTCCACGTAAAATTCGGAGTCTTTTGTGGTGTGCTTTTGTGTGATTAATTGCATCTTGTTACTCGTTTGATTCACGTGTTCAGCGTTTCCGCTTCCGCTTCTGCTGCCGGCTTCTATCCCAACACTCCATATTACGCTTGACAGGATGATTCGTCCATAAGGATTGTTCATATATTGGCCCCTACTATGGATGGACCATGTTTCAAAACTTCCACCCATCACAATCATAGCCATCTGATTTTCCACCTCATTTTCAGACCGACGTCCATCATGGTTTTGAACATCAGTAAAACCCATACCAAAATTTCCATCAGATTTCACAAGACCCACGTTGCAGATTGGGCAGATGACCTTGAAAATACATCTGGTCCATCTGACCCATCGGCCAATCTATCTTTAATAGATGATCCAACGGACCTGATTCTTTTTTACCAAAACAGAAGCTAAAGAAAAGGACCCCACACTGTCAACACTTAGCAAGGCCCAGTCAATAAACACCGTTGATCCAAAAATCCAAAAAGAAACCACAAATCACGAGATTTTCACCAAGGGGCTGCCACCAGCTCAGCAAACGCATCCCAGCAAGCTTCAGCCCTGGGCCACAGATCAGGCAGCAATGCGGCCACCTCCTGCTTAAGCATGGCCAGTTCTTCCTTCGTCTTCATCAACCGTCCGATTTGGACTTCCATGTCCCGCAGCTCCCGCGTGATTGCACCATGACGCCGCCGTACCTCATGCTGCTCGATCAACGGCTGTCCCTGCTCTCCACTCACAAAGGCCCGTAGCTGTTCGATGCGTTCCCGTAGGAATGCCACGTTAATACCAGCAGCTTCAAGCTCCTTGGCATCAGCAATCCAACCGTCGAATGTGGAGATGGGGAGGTCCGGCGTTGCGGCCCAGATGTTATCTGCCAGCTCAACGATACTCACCACCGCCGCCGCAACTCCTTTGGGGAGGTAATGAAGGTGCAATCTGGAGTGGAGGATGGCACCACGGCTCGAGCACAAGGCCCAGTATCGGGATTTGGTTGATGGAAGGATCAAAGGGTCCAAGCAAGTGCCTCGGACGGTTATGGTGAAGGTTTCCAAGGGACCCACGTAGTGATCTGGTGCATGAAAAAACATGTTAAGGTTACCCCTCTCTCTCTCTCTCTCTCTCTCTCAAGGTTCATGTCAAAGGACTCACAGGATGGACTGTCCACACTTAAGGTGGGGCCCACATGATGGATAGTCCCTATAGAAAAGGTGGGCCCCATATGATGAACCACCCATATTAGCGGGGCGATGTAATGGATGGTCCACACCAAAGGTGGGCCCCTGATGATAAACAGCTCACATCCAAACTGGGCAGATATGATGGACGGCCCACTTCGAAGGCGGAGCCCAGACGGTACATAAAAGGTGAGCTCAACATGATGATAAACAGCTCACATCCAAACTGGGCAGATATGATGGACTGCCCACTTCGAAGGCAGAGCCCAGACGGTACATAAAAGGTGAGCTCAACATGATGGGCAATGGATATTGAATCTGGCCCCACATAATGGATGGTCCACAACAAAAGTTGGCCCAAAATGATGAATGGCCCACATTCAAGGTGGGCCTTGAATGATGCGCAACCCACATGGAAGGTGGGGCCCACATGATGGACAGTCCACATCAAAGGTGAGCTCCACATGATGGGCAATTAAAAACGGTGGGCCCCACATGATGGATGATCTACGTCAAGGTGGGCCCCACATGATGGACAGTCAACATCAAAGGTGGGCCCTAATGCCTCACATGATGGACAGCCCGCATCGGAGGTAGGGCCCACATGATGGAATGTCCACAACAAAGGTGGGCTTTACATGATTGGTGGTGGATATTGAAGGTGGGCCCCACATGATGGATGACCAACATCAAAGGTGGGCCCTATATAATGACCAGGATGCCAATATTGGAACAGGATGCCAACCTTTTCCACTGTGAAGGTCTACCACTTGAGCTATGGATCCAGGTGTTGGATGCCAACCATTGGTTTGCATGTAGGGTCACGTGAAGATACAGAAAATCAGCCCGATCCCAAAAAAAAAAAGGTGGGCCCGATCATGTAAACTTCCATTTTTGTGGCTTATGGAAGTTTTTTTTACCAGGCTGATCTTTTGCATCTACGATTCAAATAAAGGTTACCACCTGATGAATGGAGTAGATTAACAAATACAACCATGTGGAAACAGCTACGTAAAACAGGTGTCATGATTCGGGTCCATGCAAAACTAAATAACTAATTTAAATGCACAGAGTATCAAGAACTCACCTTATTTCAACGGCTCGGATGTTGTCTGCACAGATTCATTCTCGTATTGCAGCAGTGATGGATGTAAGTTTTCTATATAGTGGGCCGACTGATCAATGGTCCAGATTTGAATACAGATGCAGATTTATATGTGGACTGATCAGTGGACCCCACTACAGTCGTGATCTATAGAATTAAGAGAGGTTGCATGTCTACACTGCCTGTGGCAATATTGTAGTTGAACATGGATTCCTGATAGCCAAATTCGTGTGGAGCAAGGGTGGCAGTATTTTGGTGGGTTTCAAACACTGCCACACCCACTACAAACCCTATTTAAAGGGTGCTGGGTACCCAATCCGGGATTTGCACTGAAAACAACCCCTATCTAAGGTTTTCTCTACAGCAATCCCAGGAGAGGAAGATCCAAATCTCTAATTTGAGATGGCCCAGCAGACAGGTATGTCTTCATTTAGTTTATTAGATCTACATACCCGATGTACTGCACAATCCTATGAATTCCGCAATATACAGATTCTTACATTGGTATCAGAGCCAACAGTGCATTGGGCTTGGAGGATCCATACAGATTATTTATTTGTTTCCAATCCCTTAGGACCGGATCTGTGCAACCAGATCTTGGCCATGATACGATTTTGCAATCATTCCTTCCTAACGGGTTAAACCGCCATTATTGCCGAAATTTACATCTGGCATAAGGTGTTGCCAGAATCCGGTAAAATCAACAGGGGTTAAAAACCCATAACTATGGTAGCCTACATCACCTGAAATCAGGGAAGCTTCGAACGGTCATCCATGGCAGTCGCTCCTCTGGAAAACCCCATTGCTATTAAAGGGGCTGCGGATGATCAGCAATGAGACTGTAAGCCAGAAAGAAGACATGTTGCATCCCTCCTTTCCCTTTCTTATCTGTTTCCAGCAGTTGTAGCCTGGCAGCGTCAATGGAAGCACCATCTTCTTCAGCGCCAGCGCCAGCAGCTGTGATTAGGGCTATTGTGGTTGGCGTAGATGAAAACAGAAAACGATGGCGGCCGTTGAAAACGGTGCTCCGCTGTTACCCTTCTAGTTCCCTCTCCAGTATGCCACAGGAATCAGCCATTATTGGCCCCATGAGGTTTCATCAGTTGAGGATGCGTTAGCCATATAAGATAGTAGCCTGGTATCTCAACTGCTGTCGGCCGTCCTGTGAGATCCTTCTTCCTCAGGATCGCCGGTGATGGTGGCCCTATTGCTGATGATTTCGATCTTTTTTTTTTCTTTCAGGGACTGTGATACCCAAGGTAGTCGGATTTGGAATGTAGAAGAGGAGAGTCGCAAGGGTGGCGACGGCAGCTACATGTATAGGATTAGGGTTTGGGAACGAAAATCCCTCTTTTTTGTTTATAACGGAATAGAGACTATTTTCATCCTGTGGGCCCAGCGTCCAAGCCAAGTACCTTTTGGGTCCACGTCTGTTCAGTACCCTGGAAGGCCCAATCGATTACACCTATTCATAATCTCAGGTGGACCATACAATGGGCCACTGGTGGTTCCAGTCTTCCAGGCCTTATTGGCCATTGGCTAGAAACAGAACATGTTGTGGGCCCAGTCAGTAGGATTCATGTGACGGACCAACAAACATTCCACATTCATTCCTGGATTAGGCCGGTTGGTACAATGGGCCAATATAAAGCTCATTTGCAGCCCATCTCTGGGTCTCTTTGTGAATTTAGTTCTAGGATCTGAGCCGTTTATTTAGTATGCAATGAACATGCAATCTGAACAATTCATCATATGGACACTTTGAATGTATGGGAATATAATAATATGAAACTTTAAGTCTCAAACCTGATCCATCCATGACTTCTCTTGATGGATATCCATCAGTCTATTTAAATTGTAACCAACATTCTATGAAGATTATCTATCTTGTGATTATTGTGTCCAGATTTGCAATGCCCATCATTAATGTCCAGATCATATGGATATAGCTCTGATTAGGCCCAATTTCAGACCGATTACCCATCTTTTAGAAGCAAACATGGACTGTAGAAGTGGGAAGTGAAACTTAAATGTTTATTTCACCTTGAGGATTTCCTGTTTTACAACAATTAATGCTAGCTCCTTATTGGGCCAAATCTGACTATTTTATAGATAATCCGTTGAGGGCAGGATTAAATCGCAATCCTAAGTCTAAATTTTGTGGGATTGGATCTGATTGTGTTAGCCACCACAGTGACCACTATCAGTGAAGATTTGCACGAATTTAGACCTGTAATGTTGGGATTAAGTTAAAGGATTGCATACAGTTGCGTTTACATCCAATACAGACGGTGACGAAAACACAAACGATCACCACTTTAGTAAGGACATGAACACATACAAACGGTGACGAAAACACAGACGATCACCGTTAGATTCAAGTTCAGGAAAACCATCTACATGTTATGACTACCACCCACAGGTGGAGTCATGATGATGTGGCCGATTCTCGCCAGAATTGATTATTTAGGCCCACCTTCATCCTGGATAATTCAATTGAAGGCCCTCAATCAATTGAATGTTTATTTGCCTGAAACTTCATAATATAAAGTCTAATGTGAGTTTTATTTTATAGTTAACATTCCAAACGATTCTATTTCAGTACCCCTTTTGGAATACAGGAAAAGAAGACAGACTTTAGAAAAGGGTAATTCTGTTCTTGTCTGTTTTGAAAGCAATCTAACTGATGTATCGGCAGATTCCTGGTGGATAGACTCTGGTACTTCTATTCACATATGCACTTCCATGCAGGATATGTTACAAAGCCGACCGCCAACTGACACGGAGCAATCAGTGTACGTTGGCAATGGCATAAAGGTTAACGTTGTGGCAGTAGGACTTTGCAGACTTAGATTAACATCTGGCCATTACTTAGACCTAATAGATACTTTCTATGTACCTTCAATAAGACAAAATTTAATTTCGGTCTCTCGCTTAGTTAAAGGTGGGTAGACTTTTAAATTTGAGAATGAAGGTTTTAGTATCTATTTTGGTTTAAATGGAGTTGGCCATGGTACTTTGGTGAGTGATCTATATCAGTTAAACTTAC
Organism: Liriodendron chinense; assembly: GCA_003013855.2. NCBI lineage: Eukaryota > Viridiplantae > Streptophyta > Magnoliopsida > Magnoliales > Magnoliaceae > Liriodendron > Liriodendron chinense. The sequence continues at coordinate 2,091,183 of ML058424.1, read as the reverse complement.
ATGCTGCAAACGTCATGAACATGAACCTGCAGCTTAATAATGGATCAGGAATCAAAAGAAGAAAGAAAAATGAAGTTTCCTCCATACTGTGGCACAGACGATTAGGCCATATCTCTCGCGAGAGAATGGAGAGGCTTGTGCGGGATGGAATACTTCAATTCTTAGATTTCTCCGATTTTAAAGCATGTACGGATTGCATTAAGGGAAAACAGACTAGAATGAGGAAAAAGGGTGCCACCGGAAGCGTAGGTCTACTAGAAGTGATACATACAGATATTTACGGTCCATTCCCTATAGCTTCATGGAGTGGACATAAATATTTTATCACTTTTATAGATGACTACTCTCGCTACGGATACCTGTACCTGATACATGAAAAATCAGATGCCCTGGATGCCTACAAAATCTATAAGGCTGAAGTCGAAAACCAACTCGATAGAAAGATTAAAGTCGTCAGATTTGACCGTGGTGGCGAGTACTACGAGAGATATGACGAATCAAGCAGGAATCCAGGACCTTTTGCCTGATACTTACAAGAATGTGGCATTGTCGCTCAGTACACCATGCCTGGGACTCCAGAGCAAAACGGTGTAGCCAAAAGGCGTAACCGAAACCTTATGGACATTGTGCGAAGCATGATAAGTAATACGACATTGCCACTATCTTTGTGGGGTGACGCTATTAAGACTGCAGTCCACATCCTCAATAGAGTTCCTAACAAATCTGTCCCGAAAACCCCTTTTGAGTTATGGAATGGGAGAAGGCCTTGTCTTACCTATTTCCATGTTTGGGGTTGTCGTGCAGAAGCTAGACCCTATAACCCACACCAGAATAAACTTGACCCAAGAACTATAAGCTGTTTCTTTATAGGTTACCCTGAAAGGTCAAAAGGCTATAGATTCTACTGTCATTCCCATTCTATAAAGATCATTGAGACTGGGAATGCCAGATTTCTTGAGGACACTAAAGACAGTGGGAGCATGAACGTTAGAGAGATTGTATTTAAGGAGGAACGAGTCATGATTCCCATGACAGTAATTCCTACAGATGAGGCATTAAGCCCTGCAGTTGCTGCAGATCGCCTTGATGAACCTCAAGTACAACTTACTAGGGAAAGAAATCAAAATCCTGATCCGATTGAGCCATTAAGAAGATCCCAAAGGGAGAGGAGGCATGCAATCCCTGATGACTACGTCATCTATTTGCAGGAACGTGAGTTTGACATAGGGGTAGAAAAGGATCCTGAATCTTTCACACAAGCCAAACAAAGCATTAACTCCTCTCAGTGGTACAATGCTATGAAAGACGAGTTGAAATCCATACAGGACAATGAAGTCTGGAACCTTGTTCAATTACCTGAAGGAATTAAGCTGGTTGGTTGTAAATGGGTATTTAAAACCAAACGGGACTCCAAGGGAAACATAGAAAGGTATAAAGCCAGACTTGTTGCTAAGGGTTTCAACCAACGAGAAGGCGTTAACTACAAAGAGACTTTCTCTCCAGTTTCAAAGAAAGACTCATTTAGAATAATAATGGCTCTTGTAGCTCATATGGATCTGGAATTACAACAAATGGACGTTAAGATTGCATTTCGCATTGGGGATCTTAATGAGAACGTATAAATGTTACAACCAGAGGGTTTTAAGGTTGAAAGCTCAAAGCAACTGGTATGTAAACTCAAGAAGTCCATATACGGTTTGAAACAGGCATCACGTCAGTGGTACCTAAATTTTCATAAGGTGATTTCCTCATACGGTTTTGTAGAAAACACGGCGGATGAGTGTATCTACATTAAAATCAGTGGGAGTAAGTTCATTATTTTGATTTTGTATGTCGATGACATATTGTTAGCCAGCAGTGATATTGTGATGCTTCGTGATACCAAGAAGTTTTTGTCTCAAAAGTTTGAGATGAAGGATCTTGGTGACGCTTCCTTTGTCATAGGCATCGAGATTCATAGGGATAGATCTCGAGGACTGCTTGGTTTGTCACAGAGAGCCTATATTGGTAGGATACTTGAGCTGTTCGGCATGCAGAATTGCTCTCCTGGTCAATCACCTATAGTTAAAGGTGACAAATTCAGAAGTTTTCAGTGCCCCAAGAATGATTTGGAAAAGGATCGCATGAAGGAAATTTCATACGCGTCAGCAGTGGGGAGTATAATGTATGCTCAGGTCTGTACGCGCCCGGATATTACCTTTGTGGTTGGAATGTTAGGCAGGTACCTCTCTAATCCAGGAATTCAGCACTGGACTGCAGCGAAGAAAGTATTGAGCTACCTGCAACGGACAAAAGACTTTGCACTCACTTATAGCAGAACTGATCATTTGGATTTGGTCGGATATTCAGACGCAGATTATGCAAGCTGCGTCGACACAAGAAGGTCAACGTCTGGTTACATTTTTCTTATGAGTGGAGGAGCTGTGTCCTGGAAAAGCGTAAAGCAATCTACCACAACTTCATCCACTATGGAGGCAGAATTCATCGCATGTCACGAAACCACAAATCAGGCGGTGTGGATACAGAGTTTTTTCACTGGTTTACGGGTCTTGGAGCATATCCCAAAACTTATGAGAATATTTTGTGACAGCTCAACTGCGGTGAGTTTTTCATATAACAACAAGCACTCATCAAGGTCAAGGCATATCGACGTAAAGTATCATGTTGTAAAGGATAGAGTGCGAGATCATCAGGTGTCTATTCAGCTTATCGGTACTAAAGAGATGATAGCCGATCCTCTCACTAAAGGGCTTTCTGTGGCGCCATTTCAGGAGCATGTAGTGTCTATGGGAGTCATTGACCTCACAGATACATTTAGTTAGTGAGAGTTTTAAGATTCAGTTTACATCTATTTTGACACTCGTAAAGATCTCATTTACTTTGATGATTCCATCTTTTGGTTTATACTATTTCTCTCATTTGGTGTGCATAATATAATTTGAGAATAGTAGAATTTCAGTATTGTCTCATTACAGACATCTTAAGAAAGCTCCTAGGACCTCTTGAAGGTAGGCACTTTCAATCACACTTGAGTGTAACCTTCATACCACACGACCTTGTTCACAATCCACGTCATTAAGATTGATGATACTAGTGACCGTGATTCGTCTCACTTCGCCTCAATTAATGTTGTGTAGACCACCACGATCCAGTATTAGTGTTCTTGATGGACTAGATTGGAAAAGACGTTGTCCACAGAATCTGACATATTGGTTGACCACTTAAGTATAATTAAAATCCGTGACATTGAACAGTATGGCCCAAGTGGGAGAATGTAAGTTTTCTATATAGTGGGCCGACTGATCAATGGTCCAGATTTGAATACAGATGCAGATTCATATGTGGACTGATCAGTAGACCCACTACAGTCGTGATCTATAAAATTAAGAGGGGTTGCGCGTTTACACTGCCTGTGGCAGTATTGTAGTTGAACATAGATTCCTCATAGCCAAATTCGTGTGGAGCAAGGGTGGCAGTGTTTTGGTGGATTTCAAACACTGCCACACCCACTACAAACCCTATTTAAAGGGCGTTGGGTCCCCAATCCGGGATTTGCACTGAAAATAACCCCCATCTAAGGTTTTCTCTACAACAATCCCAGGAGAGGAAGATCCACATCTCTAATTCGAGATGGCCCAGCAGATAGGTATGTCTTCATTCATTTTATTAGATCTACATACCCGATGCACTGCACGGTCCTATGAATTCCGCAATATACAAATTCTTACAATGGATTCTGAACATCCCCTCCTCCATCTTCTTCTTTCTCCACGGAACCACATCTGAACATCTTCGCATATAATTCATCTTCTCCTTCGTCCATGTCATCATCTTGATCTCCTTCATCGTCTTCGTCATCGTCGTCGTCTTCTTCATCGTAGTCAGAATAATCATCTTCCTCGGCTGTCTTATCTTCGTCATCGTAGTCCCATTCTTCTTCGTCGTAGTTGTCGTCATCAAAACCGTTGTAGTCGCATATCTTATCTTTCTGGGTTGCTATGGTTTCAGCTACGGGCTCTTCTTCGTTGTGGGCGTTTTTTTCATCTTTCTTCCCGGGTAGTATCAGCTCGATCTTAGAGGTGCCAGTGGGACCAACTTCGGCTCTCTTTCCGTAGTCGATCAGGGCTGCCATCGGTCTGGCCTCGCTGCAGAAAAGGATACTTCTTTGTGCTTCTTTCCAATCCATGGATGGATGCCGAACAAGGAAAATCGAATTGGAGAGGATATTCATTTCAGATGCCTTCCTAAAATCCAGTTTCCAACGGGTTTTGAATTTTGAAAAAAGAATTGATACTCTGACAGACTATGATAGATGATACGCAGGCACCTCGCAATTGCACGCGCAGTATACAGCTGTATCATGAACCAAAAATTGATCAGTGGACATCAATTGGACAGTTAAAAATGAAAAATGGATGGACGGTGTGGATAAAACCCATGGATCACGGTTAGTGGGTGTTACCCCTACCGTTTGGCCCACCTTGATGATTTTATGTATATCCGCTCCGTCCATACGTTTCTAAAGATCATTCTATGATGGAATACCAAAAATTATGCAGATCCAAATCTCAGGTGGACCACTCCACAGAACAGAGTGTGATTGAGTGCTTCACAATTAAAAATTACAAAGGGCCCATCGTGACGTTTTATTAATGTTTATTCTCAATCCAACCTATTAATAATGTCAAGAATATCTGATTTAAGGTAAATTAGAAATATCAGATTGATATAAAAATTTTGTAGCCAACAAAAAAATTTTAATGGTTAGTCATTACTGTTTCTATTGATATGGTCCACCAGAGATTTTTATCTTATTATGATTGATCGTATGCTAAAATGAGATGAAGCAACAGATGGATAGTGTGGATATACAAAAACTACATCGAGGTGGGTCCCACACAGTAGGGTAACACCCACTAATATATTAACCGGGTAACAGCCAAGTCGCCCTCGTGAGAGGCAGAGAGGCAAGAGGCCACGTCCGTTGAAGTAGTAAACTTTGTAGGACATTCGTGTGTTTTATCCATGCCGTCCATCCGTTTTTACAGATCATTTTAGGTCATTAGTCGAAAATTGAAGTATATGAAAAGCTCAAGTGGACCACACCATAGGAACCGTGTGAATTGAAAATACAAATATTAGCCTCCCTAGGTCCAAAGCGGTGTTTATATACCATCCATACCGTTCATACTGTCATTCCTCCATAAACTGAAAAGACAAATATTAGCCTGATTCAAAACTTGTGTAGCCCACAAATATTTCAACTTTGGACACTTAATCCTTACGTTTTTTGCCCACTCGAGTCTTGGATCCGGCTATTTTTATTGTTGCACTTCCTTAAATGAGCTCACAAACGTTCCCACAGCAGGAACTTCCCGCAGGGAATCCACGTACCCAAAGTTCCCCTCCTCCATGGGAGGGACGCCGATGGAAGCGGATTAGCTACTGAGAGGCTGAGTAGCGAGACTCCTACTGAAGCAACATCACCATGTTTTGTGGGCCCACCATGATTTATGTATTGTATCCACACCGTCCATCCATTTGTAGAGATGGGTATGAGACAAAGAACGAGTCGGATCCCTACCATTAAAAACAATGGAGATTGAACACCTACCATTAAAAACCTCTAGGGGCCACAAAAGTTTTTCGATCAAGCTGATATTTGTGTTTTCTCTTCTTTAATATCTGTGTTAACTTATGAACAGGTTGGATATCAAATAAACATAATGGTAGACCCTAAGAAGGGTCAACGGTGGGCATCACTCTCTCCACTGTTTTTTTGTGGTGGGTCCACTCTAGCTTTGGATCATGCCCTAAAATGATCTCTCCAAATGGATGAACCGTGTGGATATACTACATACATCAATATGGCCGCACAAAACGTGGTGACGTCGGCTAATCCGCGTCCTACGCCAATGGGCGGAAGATCCACCTACGTGAGTAGGATCCCCGAGTGACTGTGGGGCCCACCTAAATGTATTTTCGTTCTATCCCCTCTATTCATATATTTTGAAAACTCATTGAGGGCAATATAATAAAAAAAACTGAAGCAAATCCAAATCTAAGGTGGAATCAGCCATTAAAAACTTTTTATGGCCACACAAGTTTTATATCAAGCTGATATTTAGGTAGTCTCTTCATCATCTAAGTCTTTTTAGCCTTATCAAGAGGTTTCATTGAAAATAAATATTCTGGTGGCCCCATGAAGTTTTCAATGGTGTGGATTCAATAATGACTTTATCCTCTAATGTGGTCCAGTAGAATCTGCTTCAATTTTTGGGATCATGCCCTATGATGAGGATGGACTATGTTGATGTTAGGAATACTGATCTAAGTGTTTTATCCATGCAGTCTATCCATTTTGGCAGCTCTTTTTAAGGCATATCCCGACAATGACCCATGTGGACCACAAGGGTAAACTGTGGTGTTTTGAACGCCCACCATTAAAAACTTCTTACGGGCCACAAAAATTTTGGATGAAGCTCATGTATGTGTTTTCCATTCATCCATGCTTGTGTGACCTAATCAACGGGTTGGATGGCAAATAAACATTACAGGGGACGTTCAATCACCACAGTTTCCCGTGATGTGGTCCACATGAAATTTGGATATGCATCATTTTTTGGATCATGCCCTAAGATGATCTGACTGTGTAGTATAGGTATGCTTAAATTGAACCGTCCAAAAAATCTAGTTGCACCGATGAACAAAAAAAAGAAGCTTATTTGATTATCAGATGGGTGGACATCTATTGGATGGATGGTTATAAATGAAAAATATCCACCGGTCCTATTTTATTAAGCAAGTGTCCACAAATCAGAGGTTAGGATTTGTTCAATCAATATTGGAAATTTTAACTTGCAAATCCAACCATTATGTACCAGCTAGGTGAGTGGGAAGTTTTTGGGTGGGGCTCTTTTTTCCAGTAGGTGGATTGTTTAGTGTAGGGCCCACTATGATGTATGTGTTTCATCAACATTGTCCATCAAATTTTTTAAATCATTTTATGTATGAGCTTAAAAAATGAGGTAAATTCAAATCTCAAGTGAACCATGCATGCTGCAGAAAGCAGTATGGATTGAACTCCCACCGTTAAAAACTTCTTAGGGCCCACAAGAGTTTTGCTAACAAACAAGTTGGATGTCAAATCAACATTGCGGTGGACCCTAAGAGGTTTTTATACGGTGGACATTCTATTGTTTCCATGTGGTGTAATTCACTTGAGGTTTAGATATCTCATTTTTTGAATCAATTCCTAAAATAATATGAAAAATGAATGTACAGCATGAATAAAACACAAATATTATGGTAGGGCCCTACAGATCACCAGCGGCTAGTTATAGGCAGCATCACTAGCCACGTCCCTTTCTGGCTTATTGTACTATTTTTGTGCCATCTAAAATGACGGTGGCCATGAGATTTTCAAAATTTTAAGCCTATAAAGTCATCAAGTGGGCCACCATAAAAATTTATTGACAATCATAAAAACCTTCAAATTTATGTGGCGGCCCATCTGGATTAGTCTGTTTTTTCAGGTGCCCTGCTTTCATGGTTCACATTAATATCTAACCATCAATGAGGGCCACCACCTGAACTTTTTTTTATGGTCATCCATTCTTTTTAGGGTTTGGCCATTTGGTATACATCATCCAATCTGTGCATTACCCGGGTCCACTATACCGTCCTGGGCCCACTCTGATGTTTACATGCCATCCAAACCGTCCAAAAGGTCACTATACAATTCCATAAGGTGTGGTCCACTTGAGTTTTGGATCTGATGGACGGGTGGATTTCAAAAGTTGCACCCATCAGACAATCATAGCCACCACTAGTCTCTACTTTTCCACTCTGGATGCTGACCATTGATTTGAAGGATACTGATTAGATGGTTATGATCATCTGATTTATACCTCGAACCAGTTTCCATCCATGGTAGGTCAAACTAGATGGACGGTCGGATGGGCAAGTTGCTCGGCTTGGTCTTATCTTCTCCCTTAATTTTATCGGTGGTTGGTAGATAGAGAGGGTTGGAGATTTTCGTTACTTTATTCAATAATGGAGAGACATGGGACCCACAAGAAAGCAATGCCACGGAAATATTCATCTGTGGAGGTTTGCTGAGGCCACATGCGCGTGTAATCCTGCCCATCCATAGTTAGGGTCATGTTCCAATCTGGCACGAGTGTGAAATCCCAGCCTTCCATTTGGGTGGGCACAATGATCAGATCCAACTTTCAGGATGCTTTATTCCTCGGGCGTCCATTTGTCCTGTATCAGTGGCCCACCTGATCTTGAGGACCAAAAGATCCAAACCGTCTATCCCACCTTACGGAAAGCTCTGATCTTACACACGTGCACCGTATGGCACGTTTGCCCGATTGTGGTTAGGCAGGGCTCCACCCGTGTGTGAGTTTGGCACACCTTTCTTATTTATGGGAATAGACTACACATCAACGGCTAATAAACGATCACTATCCTTAGAAAGTATGATGAGTAGACATCGAGTGCCATTATCCACTGGTGGGGCCCACTCTTTTTATGATGAGAAAACGTGGACTGCCATTATTCATGGCCGTGGTGGACCCCACGGTCCCTGCCCTATCGTATATTCCGCGGGCTCCACTATTATGTCAGTTTTCCACCATTTTAGAAAATGGCGGTGACTCAATGATGACACGGGTGGAATGGTTGTGCAGCAATCCCAACCATCCAAATTTCTGACCCAACCATGGATGTAGCATAATTGAAGAATTGCACTAAATAGTATAATAGTAACCATCTGATTTTCCCCTTTGAATTTGGAACACTCAATATTTTACTCTTAAACCATCGATTTAATAGTTATTGATTGGATGGTTATGATAGCTTGATCATCATGAGTTCATGGTTGTGATTCATCTATGATGGGACCCACAATTTGGATGGCCTGGATGGTTGTACGTTAGTGCCAGATGTGGTTGATAAGTCACCATCATTTTAAAAAATGGTGCTAAATTAACATAGGAATCTGGCCATATCTTATTAGCTGCATCCGTTATATGGTTCACCACCATAAATGCATGGCAGTCAGGAACCGTCCAAATAGCGGAGACCATTGTGGTTGGATCATGGCCCATAATTCAATACGATCAAATAATATCCTATCCATCCATTCGAAGCTCTTGAATGGATGGTGAGAAATAAAGCTCTAAGCAGCTCAAATTCAATGGGCCAAAGAAGATGGCTAAAATTCTCTGGTCCATGTGATCTTTAGCCCAAGATCCATCCACAGTGGGGTCCATGATTCGACGGCCTGGATTGCCTTACATAGTATGCTATTTTTCATAGTTGGTGGGCCACACTACCATTTGGAAAATGGTAGTGAACTACCAACCTAAGTACAGACATAGATTCTCCTGCAGATAATGTTTTATATTTTGGTCCATCCAAGGAGCTGGCCTAAGATGGGGCCTTATTCTGTCACCAGAGCATGAGTTGCTCCGCATGACTGTCCATCCAGTGGGCCATCCATGGATGGGCATCCATTCGCAAGTTACATTGCCCAATAATTCTAAAAGTGTGTTTGGGCATTTTTCCTATTTGATTTGGCAAATCATGAATTTAGAAAATCTGTTGATTGACGGCCATTGGCAATTCAGCCAAATCCTTACTCTTTCAACGAAAAAAAAAAGTCCAATAATTGTTATTTATGGTGTGTTTGGTTGCCCCAAATATTACCAAATATTGTGAAGTTTGGTGCAACTAAACAGGCACGCCTTAACTAATTCACAAAATAAGACTCTTCCAATAAGCAATAAAAGCTCAAATTTAGTATTAGGTGATATGGAATTCCATCTACCCTGCGAATTCCATCCGAAGTTGTTTTCAAATGGGAAGGATCTCTCAGTTTTTCATTCTTTTATTGTTTATTCACTCGTATGTGGGTGAAAAAGATTAGATTGCTTGTGATCGAGGTTGTAAACAGTTTACTTATAATTAATTATTTATCTGAACGAAGTCCCGTGGTTTTTATCTCTTTGAGGATTTTCCACGTAAAAAATTCTTGTATCATGTGGTTGATGATTTGGTTTTGTTTATTGCATCATATTACATAATTCATAAAGCAGTCCCGTGTGAATTGTTTATTACTTATAATTAATTATTTGTCTGAACGAAGTCCCGTGGTTTTTATCTCTTTGAGGATTTTCCACGTAAAAAATTCTTGTATCATGTGGTTGATGATTTGGTTTTGTTTATTGCATCATATTACATAATTCATAAAGTTTGGGAGGCAAGATTTTAAAATTTTGTGCAACGCACCTAACAATTCTATGGTCCACCAAATGAAGGCTTCACTTAATACAATATATTTTCCAAGGCAAGACTTTAATCCCAAATGTGGAATTAGATGGTGAAAATATCATGGTATTTTTAGACATGTAATCATTGTAAAATAATGTTGTTAATTCCATGCAATTCCATACCATTTAATCCCTTGGTCCAAATAACTCATTAGGATTGCCAAATCCATATTCCCATTTTGCTAATCCTAAACATGCCTTAGCTATTCATTAGAAGATTGTGAGTGATTAAGAATAAGGATATTTTATATTTATAAGTTGTGAATTGTTGTGAATTGGACCGACAGGCTTAGATTGTTCGATTATTGTGAATTGTTTGATGATTGCATGTCCATAGTGAAACCCATAAAAAAGAAGGTAAGGTTATTTGACTGGTGATGTGGAGCCCACTCACATCCATGATTATATGATTTGCCTATGCACTAGTTAGTTTTATTTTATTGTATTTACAACCAATGGCATGTGGCGACTATTTCTTTTCCTCCAACATATCATGTTCTTGAAGACTCAATGGACCTCAGCAAATCAGGGATTGGATCCTATGGTACCCATACCTGGGCTACTTAGGGTTTGCCAAGTCTGATACCTTTTAGGTTTGGGTCTTGTTCTCGAAGTCTTGGACCAACATCTAATCAGTTTTGGTATCCATTGAATTTTTTTTTTTTTTTTTTAATTCTAAGTTTCTAGTTGGGTTTAAAGTTAAATAAGAGCATTTGGATAGTTGAGCCAACCTATTAGGTGGATTAAATCTCATACACAAGTGCCTTTTGAAACATGCATAATGTGTAAATGGTATTCTTTACATGCTTTTGGCTAGGAAACCTTATTTCATTACTAGAATAATCCATGCATATATAATATATAATACTTCTATTAAAACTAACTAGGCTCCTGGAGTTTGCCTCGGTGGTAGACTCCTTGGAGTTTCAATACGAGGTCTTGGGTTCATGTTCCCATAGGTGGTGAAATCTCACTACTATGTGAATGCAGGGTGTGAGTGCAGGGTATTTGTGTAAAAAATAGAAAAAAGAAAAAACCTAAACCCGACTTGATTGAACGCAACCCAGAAAAAACCTAGACCTAACTTGATTGAACGCAACCCAGAAAAAACCTAGACCCAACTTGATTGAACGCAACCCGCTTTAACTGGGTCCAAGGTAATGAACCTGAGTAGCCTCAAATTTTAACAGGGGTAAAAAAAAAAAAAAGGCAAAACTTAAACCCAAACCAATTTCTCACTTAATCTAGAAAGGTGGACTTGGACCCATTGAAATCCAATAAAGTCCAACTACTAAATTTGATGTATGCTTTTTCCTGTTTTAGCCATCCATTCTGATGATCACAATTTGGACATATATGACCTGTTTGGATTGCGAATCACACCAATAATGCACCGTAAAAGTGCAATGATTATATGTTGCAGTACTTGTCTTTTGAAAAGAGGTAATTTAACCGAGAAATCTAGTGCTTGGTTAATTGTGGTAAAATCATAATAATAATATTTTTACATTATTTCATTGTTAAGTCATAACTAAAATTCATTGTATACGTATTTGAATAGAAAATTTTCACTACACTATAAGGTAAAGTTGTAATAATTATGAATTACAATACCTATTTCCTTTAATGGTCAAATTATGTGTTTAAACAATCATGAAAAATCATAACAGTGACACTTTTAGAATACATTATTAATGTAATTCACAATCTAAACAAGCCATTAGGATTTTTTTCATCAATCCCCAGCATATCCATTATATTATTTATCACAAATCCAAGTTAGTAATAAATATTACTGAGATATGTACTTTAATATCTCAAAGCATATCTTTTTCTTAAGGATAGAATGGTGAGTTTCATTAAATGAGTTGTGGTAAAATTCACATGATTCGGCTCTACAAAATACCTGAGCTAATTCTCCCTTCAATTTAAAAGCTACTTTGGGAAAATTATGTTGGGGGTTGGGGGAGATGGGTCTATCCAACCACCAAAACCCAACCAGACCGACACTGCAAGGCATAAGAACGGAGCCTAGCTCTATCCCAATAGGTCTAACCCCAAGAAAAGTGGTTTGCTTCGGTCTAACATCATAAGGCTTGTGTTTGAGCCCATCCACTTGCATGGGCCTAGAAAAATAGACCCAGTTCTAAGCCTGAAAAATGGCCCAACCCTTCATGAATGCTGATCAAATCCTTTTCACCCACGCTAAATGGTCCTAATCCATTCCTTAATCAAGCTAGCTGCACATGCGTAAATAAATAAACTTTACAAAAGCAAAAACCAAGGTCTCATGCAAGTAGACCGTGTTGGAAATGGTATTTGCATCAACACATACGCGCATATGGTTGGGTGAAAATGACTTAAGCTTGAGCTTGGCCCAAAAAATTGGGCCATACATTGGACCAACCTAACAAATCCAAGCTTAGTTCAGAGCTTAGTTGGGCAGGTTGCTCTGCCTGCCCAAATGAATTTTAATCTGAACACATCTATAGATATGAATGACTAGGCTAACAACCCTTCGATGGGCACCAAGAACCAAATGAATTTTAATATTAATACATCTATATTTATATCTATACTATATATGGCAGGAGTAGCAGAGGTTCTTTCTAGAATTAATTTTTGAGGCATTGAAGACTTTGCCTTATTTTGGGGGGGTGTTTGGATCGAAAATTACTTAAGATAAGCTACTAATGCCTCAAATAACTTATCTTGATTTCTACTTATTAAGCTGAAGTGATTAAGTAACTTTTAAGTAAAAAGTTACTTATCTACTGTTGTAAGTAGAAAAAGTAACTTATTTGGTGGTATCCAAACAGGCCCTTGTGGATGTAAGATGGGGTTTTAAAAAAATATAAGAATATTTAAATTAGGTTAAATTACTCTAATTTTGTAATTTATAATTAAGGGTTGAGATTTTTTTTAACCTAAAAATGGGTGAATGACCGCAAAGTTACCCGTGCTTGTGCTAAAGCTCTACATGTGGCCTAATGCCTGCATTAATGAAATTAATATGGAGAAGATGCAATAAAGACCCACATGGGGCCCATAATTATGAGTGTGTGATATCTGCTTTGTGCATCTAATGAGATATCTCACATTAGGATGTTATCTAGAAAAGATGTAAATTAGCAATTGAAGTCCGTCGTGGCACAAGAAATAATGTAGATGAGAAGCGTACCATTAAAATTGTTTGGGAGCCTTTTCTCCCTCCATATGTAGCCTACACCTTTACCTCCCATTTGTGTATGAAGCTTGATATACAACCTTTGAAAATGACGCACATGGCATATATTAACCCAATTAAACGAATTACATTTTGGAATCCTTTTTTTTTATATATATTTCTTGGTTTAATAATTCACTTTTTTTTATGAAAATAATTCTGGTTTACACTTTTTTGTTAGTTTTTACATTTTTCAAAAATTTCATTCCCTATCTTCTTTCTAAAAATTAAAAAAAACTTCTCCCAATTTTTAATTGGAGATTTAAAAATTTTAAAACCTAAAACAAAATTTTAAACATTTTCTAAGTTTTCTCTAAAAGCCTAGTTTATTAACCAAATAAAATTTAATCATTCTCTATAAATTATTAAACCATCTATAACATTCCCTAAGGACCCATTTGGATATCACCATATAAGTTTTCTACTTACAACCGTAGATAAGTAACTTATTAGAGATAAGTTTGGTTTATGATCACTTATAAGTAACTTTTTTATTTAAAGTTATTTAATCATTTTAGTTTAATAAGTAGAAATCAAGATAAACTTACAATCCAAATGCCTCCTAAGAAACATAAACACCATAAAGTGTATTTCCAAAAGCCAAACAAGGCTTAAGTTACAACCCAATGGAAAATTTAAATTAGTTGAATAAATCATAACCTTTTATTTCTGGACCTTTGTTTTGTTAGAAAACGGGTGCCTCAAATTAATTGCACAGGGACCATCGATCGGTCGGTCACGTTGGAACAAGGCAGCATTATTGCTGGACAGTTTTTGGGCCATCCGACTGGCCGGCCAGTAGGGGGGTCCGGCCGGTCGGCATAGTCCTACTACAACTCTGTTTCTTACATGGTTTTGCTTAAGAAGGTTTCTAATTCCATTTTTTATTCCTAATTAAGACGTAATACGAGTTTAGAGGATTCTAAGGTTGTAAAGGGGATTAATGGAGCTTCTAGGTAAGAGAGAGCTTAAAGAAGAGAGTTTTCTTCTTGGGTAAGCTTGGGATTTCTCTTGTGGGCTTGAGTTTTGGGTCTTGGGTTCCATCTCTTGTAACTTCTGATATTATAGTGGATTAGTGTCACTTCATGCCGTTGTTTTTTACTTGTGATGTGTTTTTTCACGTTAAATTCAGATTGTCTATGTGTGGGTGGTTGCATGCATTGTAATTGTGTTACTTATTTGATTCAATTTGCTGTTTGTGTTGGGCTTTGCTTCTGCTGCCAACCGTCCTATCCTAACATATTTGTCAAAATAAAACCTTTGAAATTTATTTATTATTAATCGTTCAATTAACATCCTTTAACATGGTAATAAAATAAGTGTAGCATTTAGTTTATGATATATTCAAACTAGTATCTCTAACATATGTTATTTGATTTGAATTTCTTGTATTGAGGTATGTATTTTCTAAGTAATGTGTGTTGGTCTGAAATTCAGCCGTGTGGTACACATGTGAGGATTGTGGGCATGCTAGAATCGATTGGATTTGATTAAAATCGAAACCACTAGGGCGTGCTAGAAACGATTGGATTTGTTTCAAACTAAAACCACTAACCTGATGTTGGGATAGAGCCATATTTGGTCCAGAATGCGACCTGTCGTCTATTAAGCCAATTGTTGAGCCCGTAACATGAAGATATCATGCCACGTGAATATTCCTATGTGTCTGTCTAGGATGCCAACAATGTATAATTGCCTGCCAATTATCAAACTCTCTTTTGTACAACCCCAACCCCGCCCCCCCCCCCCCCCCCCCCCCCCCCAAATTCAAATATCAAACTCTCTTTTGTACATATGGATCATGTCTCGCCTGCTAGCCCTAGCTGGAAGAGGCCTCGGCATTTCAACTGCGGATCTCAAGTTCGAAATGCTAAAGGGGGAGAGTGCCTGGGTGGGTGCATCCTCTGACTAACTATGTGGGTGCATTGCGTAGCTAACAGGTGGGTGCGTTGCATGGCTAACCAAAAAATGGAGCCCACAGGTTCAAAGGCCCCCACTTGATGTTTATATGCTATCCAAAACAGTCTCGGCTCGGTGGTGTCCCCTCTTGTACCAATATCTCGGTTCTGGTTGGTGATGTGAGCCTTACCATGATGTATGGGTTTTATCCACTCCGTTCATCCATTTTATTAGCTCATTTTATGACATAAGACCAAAACCGAGACAGATCTAAATCTCAAGTGTACCACACCACAGGAAGCAGTGGTGATTAAACCCCACCATTAAAATTTCCTAAGGTTCATGTAATTTTTATTTACCATCCAACCCATTGATTAGGTGACACAGACATGGATGAAGGGCAAACACAAATATCAGCTTGATACAAAACTTTTGTGCCCCCAAGAGATTTTTAATGGTGGCCGTTCAATCACCACAGTTTCCTGTGATGTGGTCCACCTGAGATTTGGATCTGCCTCATTTTTTAGCTCATGCCCTAAAATGAGCTGAAAAAATGGATGCACTGCATTGATAAAACACATACATCATGGTGGGACCCACATAGCTTTTCCAGCGCCAACCATTACTGACCTGGGTGATATCGAATCCGATTCCGTTCATAGCGTGACTCCAACTTGGATCAAGGCAAAAGGCCAAACCAGCTTGATCCAAAACTCATGCGAGTGGATTAGGTGAGACCCAGGATCCACCGAGGTGGGTAGGAACCCCTGACTGTGGGGCCACTGTTATGTATGTGACTAATCCACGCAGTCGATCCATATTGAAAGCTCATTTTAGGGCATGATCGAAGCAGTTCCAAATCCCAGGTGGACCTTAGTACAGGAAACAGTGGTGATTGACCATTAAAAACTTCTTGTGGGCCACAAAATTTTTGGATCAAGATGACATTTGTGCTGTCTCTTCATCTAGGTGTTTGTGACCTTATCAACAGATTGGATGGAAAATAAACATTCCGGTGGAATCCATGAAGTTTTTGATGGTAAGGATTCAATCACAACTATTTCCTTTGGTTTGGTCCATCTAAAATTTGAATCAGTTTCATTTTTGGTATCATGGCCTAAACTGAGCTTTTAAAATGGTTGGACGGTGTGGATTTAAAAAAAATATATCACTGTGACCCCTATAGTCAGGGGTCTCACCCGGCTCGTCGATCCGGGGTCTCCCTTAATCCGCTCCAGCAACGTGTAGGTAGATGAGTTGCAACGATTTACTGAACTGTGTCAAACGCACACCCAAAGGTATTTCCATTTATATATTTGTCATCCTGTTGCTTGATTCTCTTCTTTAACCTTTTCTATCGCAATCATCGACGTCTCTGAAGACGGAAATAAATCCGAGAGAGAGAAGCATAGACCGCGAGACATACAGAATCTCGACACCTCCTTTCTCTTCCACTCAGTTTCGCCGTAAGATTCTATCAAGGTAAGTTATTAACCTCTCTGCGAGACAAGTTAATCTGTGCTCTTCTCTTTTCCTCGCTTCTTCTGGTTTCTTCATCTCAATTCTGAAACCCTAATTTCTCAAATTCGATGGATCTTTTTCCGCATTTCTCCTGCTTGAAAGGCCAACGATCTGTCAGGATTCAGATCTCGACCGTCCGATTCCTTTTTTGGTTTCCAGTAATATTTCAGATCGGACTGCTGTTCTCCATTTGATTTTTTTTTCTTCTGAATTATGTTTTTTTTTTCGTCTTTTGCAACTCTCGGTTTCTCTTGAGATCTTAGTATGGACTGCTTGGACGGATTTGAAAACAGACGGTTGGGATCTTGTTTGGATGGTTTTTAACGGTGTATGTTTGCTCCACGTGAGGCTGATGATTGTATTGTTTTGGTTTATGCTAGGTAGTTGAAAGAATATTGAAACCTGTTAAGTGTTAAAAAAAAAAAATGAAAATTTTGAATTTTGGGATCTGAAAGTGGAATATGGTGGGAAGGATCAGGCACAGATTTTGTATAATTTATGACTGTGGTTCGATGATCCGGACCGTCAAGCTGATCGGCCCCACCATTGATGGGCCAACCTGTTCAAGTCTCTCTTTTGTGCGATCCTTAAAAAGGATTGTTAGTAGGAAAAAAATACAGTCCACAATAAAATTTCAATGAAAAAAAAGAAAAAAAAAGAAAAAAAAGAAAGAAAGATTTGATGGATGTGATCTTCCGCTGTAGTGTCTCCTAACCCTCTGATCAGCATACTGATAGTAGATTGTTAAGAAAGTATGGTGGCAGGTTAGATTTGGTTGAATGAAAATGTCAGAAAAGATTAGATGGATCACTCTGCAAGAGCTCTATCTATGGAACATCGTCAGATCAATGGTTTGGATATTTGAAGTGTGGGCCCTGCTTGTAGGAACCCTTATCCTTGAGTATGTTATGGAAACAGAGTATCTGTATTCGTATGCGGTGGTAAACGGGTATTGCCAGTGCAACCTAGCAAGCTCTGGATGTAAAGTTGATTCTGTTGGTGCTGATTTTTTATTATGCAGAATGCCATCTGGATGTATGCAGGTTGAAAATAAGACCACATGTTATTGACGGCAAGGATTACTCTTCTCAGATCGTCTAGTAGTATTTTTATGTGATTATGTCCCTCCAAGGTGCATTTTAGGGGCATCAGAAGTCCCATGATAAAAAAGAGAGTCCCCATGAAGGCATTTTGAGTGGAAACATATCTGATATTGTTCAAGAGGTGTGGAGAAAGATCAATTAACCCCTGCACAAAATGATGTGGCATGCACTTTTGGTAGAAAAGATATCCATTCTCCTAAGCACCCAAATGGTCTCACAAAGAAAAAATGAGAAAAGTGATAGTAGAATCAGGACAGACAACCATACAGAGGATAAATACTGGCAAGCAGTTATACCATACTACACAGGTTGTTGATGTGTGGCATATATGTAGGAGATCCAGATCGTCTCAAGTCATGGGTGCAATCGTGTTGTTCCAAGAATACAATAATCATATGGTCTGCTACGCATCTGAGTGGAGGCTGTCAAATGGATGGTTGGAAAGAAAATGATCAACACTCCACATTCAACAGGTAAATTAAGATGGTTGGGGTAATCAGAATAGTGTGATATGGCAAAAAAGGATTCATGTAGCTGATTCTAATTAGTTGGGATAAGGCTTAGACGATGATGAAGAATCAACACAGTGTGATTATTGGGTCATTCTCCATCTACAATCGCCCCATGGTTTGGATGGTCTGAATTGGCACATAGATATGCGACATGTATAGTGGACTGATCGTAATACACTGAACAAATTTTTGTATGTGTAAAAACACCTTAAGAATCAGATGAATGGTGTGGATCGAGGTGATCTGTGCTAGTGTTGACTGTTCTAGTATGCATGATCACATTCGGAAATGAATAATACAGAAGATAAAGGGAGTCATTCCGTAGTTATATCGTTGCTGACTAAAGAGGGGGGCGGGCACCAATCCCTGGCCCTCTACCAAGCCGCCTCCCCCTTTCTATAGTAACTAGCCTACTCGCCAGGTGCCTATTTAAACCCCCATTCGCACTCAGTAACTCACTCAGAAACAAAATAACGAGAAAATAAAGAAAAGAGGAGATTAGAGAGAAGGAGAGGCGATCTCAACTAATTGTAGGCACTCCGTCTCCAATTCAACCGTTGAGGTGAGTGCACGGATCGTTTACCTGTCATCTTGATGCTAGATTTATTAAATGAACTCCATTTGGATGTTTATGTTAATAATTAGGCCATCTTTCAGCTTTGTTAGAAGGTGGGACCCACTTGTCCATGCTGTCTAGTGTTGCCAGATATTTGGATAGGTAGCCTGTCAAGCTGATATTTGTATTTTCTCTCGTGCAGACCTATGCCACAGGTCTGAATGGCGGTGGCCTTAGGAAGGTTTCATTGGTGGGCGTTGGTTGTCACCACTGTTTCCTACGGTGTGGAACGCCTGAGATTTGAACCTTCCTCATCTTTAGGCCCCAACCCTAAAATAAGATGTGGAAACAGATGGAGGGTTTGGATTAGACACAACGCTGGAGTGGGTGTCACGAGTGTGAGCACCACTTCCATTATTGGTAACGTCAACACACTGGCACTGTTTTTACATGCAGTGTCCTTTACGCTGGCCCTTTTTTTATATATATGTGGGGTCCACATGGACGATCCACTCCATCCATGAGGTTGGGTAGCTTATGGTGGGCCTAATGAAACTTAATTATCTATCAAAGCCAAAGACAATAGCAGGTAAAAAGAAAAAGAAAAACAGAGAATTTTGGCCATCGCATGGGCTTCTGTCACTATGGGGATTATATAAATGAATTATCCGCATATCAAAGTAGACCACACGCTGGTCCACACTGGACATCGTGGACAAGTGGGTCCCACCTTTTAACAAAACTGAAAGATGGTCTGATTATCAACATAAACGTCCAAATGGAGTTCATTTGATAAATCTAGCATCAAGATGACAGGTAAATGATCCGTGCACTCATATTAACGGTTGAATTGAAGACGGAGTGCACACAAATGGTTGAGATCGCCTCTCCTTTTCCCTAATTTCCTCTTTTCTTTATTTTCTCTCTTTATTTTCTCATTATTTTATTTCTAAGTGAGTTATTGAGTGCAGATAAGGGTTTAAATAGGCACCCGATGAGTAGACTGGTTACTATAGAGAGGGGGAGGCGGCTTGGTGGAGGGCCAAGGATCCCCCCATTTAGTCAGTAGCGATATAACTACGGAATGGACTCCCTCTTTATTGCCTTATTTTTATCTTTTGTGGTATTTATTTCCTAGTGTGATCGTGCATCACTAGAACAGTCTATGCTAGCACAGATCACCTCGATCCACATCATTCATCTGATTCTTAAGGTGCTTTTTACATAGAGAACTTTGTTTAGTGTATTACACTGATGATGCATATGATGTACCATACTCCATTGGAGTACATTGTAATTCTTAAGGAAGTATAGAGTGAAACACTATCTATCATTGATGGGATTGAAAAGATCTAGAAGTTCCCTTTATGAAAAATCATATAGCTGAGGTGGTTATGTCTCAACTGGTCATGTAGAACTTAATTTAATGCTGCAGGTACACGCAACGAGAGTTGGCTGTATTTATGATGTTACTTTGGGACAATCTTAAGTTAAATGCTATTGCATTGGGTTTTCCACTAACAACCATCACAAGATTTGGAAGCTTGTTACATGGTTGATCTGGTTGGGAAGTGCTTCGTCTTATCTAAGCTAGAGTTCTCAGATTAATTATGTGGTTCGACCACTTTGTTCTGGAAAAAAGAAAAAAAAAAGAAAGTTGAATTGTGAGTCATACTGCATCATGGGTGACAATTTTGTTCATCGATAGGAATCCTTATGTCATTCTTTATGTGTATAATTGGATGATTCAGTTTTTTTTTTTTTTTTTGATGGATTCATTGAACGACAAACAAAATAACAAAAAGACAACAGTGACAAGTGACCGTATCATCGCTCCAAAACGTGCAACACAAGATAACAAGCATCACAAGGGGGCTCCCAGACCGCATCTTGTGCAAGAACTCAAAAATAATTGCTTCCCAATCCCTTCTCAACTTATAAAAAAGATACCCCAGCAAACTCAGGGAGAATAAGAAACCATCCCATTACCAAAGAAACAATTGAAATCTTAATGGAAGCAAGAGAAGAGCTTCAAATACCCTAAGTTTCTCTCTGTCCATAAACCCCTAGGATTGCACATGGGAACATTGGACAAATCTGCTTTCCTCGATCAGAAAGACGATCAGCAGTCCAACCTGCTATAACATCGAAGCCACATTTCTCCACTGCCCATCTGACACAATTTGCAGAAGGCAGATTTGGCCGAGAACTGATTGTTAGCTGCACACTTGCAATGCTTAGCATCATGATACAGTCTGTCAATGCTGATATTATGAAGGATGCCCATGAGTGCGGCGAACTCACACGGCTTGTAATTTAAGTTCCTAAGGAGAGATACATTACGAACAGTTGATCCACTTAAATTTCATAACGTTCTGCAACTTTAGACTCTTTGTTTAACAGGATGTTGCCAATTGAGAATCCTCAATCCAGGCATCCGACCAAAACCTTGGCCATCCGATCCACTCTTTGTTTACACTCGCGCCCGTACCTTCTATATGCCAGCACCCATTTTTCATTTTGGGAAATATTTTTATGAAAAAAATGGAAAGTGGGTGTGGACCAATCAATTTGGGTGTTGTGGTTATTTAATTTTCTTGAGAAGCACACCTTTAAAAAATATTTCTTGAGAGGCAGTTATTATCTACTAAAGAAAGCATTAAAAACAAAAATACAACTTCAGATGTTGAGGAATCATCTTAAGAAAGGAAAACTTTTGATCCTTTAATTACTTTATAAATTCAATATTAATCTTTGTGTGTTAACGATGTGCTAGTGGTACCAAGGTGTCCCGTAGCGGTATCGGTGGGCGTAACGGTGCCCACCGTTTCCGATACGGATACGGGCCGTATCGGCCGATACGCCCCCGTAACGGTCCAAATTTTTTTTTTTTTGCCAAAAAATTCTAAAAAAATATAGATTAAATCCAAAAAATTTCAAACATCCCAAATATGCATTCATTTATAATTTTGAACATGTTTATGGTGGTGAAGCGGTCTACACTTTGGTGAAAAAGCTGTATCGGGCTGTCTGATGAATTTATGAAGTTGATAACTTGGAAGTAACTGCAAAACTTATAAATTCAAATTTCTAACTGTCTATTATAAGTAACACATATTATCCAACACATATAATACATACAAATGTAACAAGACATTAATGTAAACACAACCAATGCATTGACAAAGTAAAACAAGTAAGAGAGTTGAGAAATATTCTAGTTTTGACTGAATGAGTATCCTCCAAATGCAGTTTTGACTATTGAACTTCAACGTAATGCAAGCTATCCTATATGGCCTAGATCTATATGAGGATTCAATAAAATCTAGAAAATAGCTAACTGGACTCAACAAACTATGACCCCTATGCAGAGTCGGAACGCAGGGTAAAGCCCAACGGTTTTTTTTTTTTTTTTAGGGAGAGGAACTAGAAGAAAATCGAAAAAAAAAGTCATTTTTTTCTACAAAATGGGGACTCTTGTGCGTCTAACCAATATAGTAAAATAGGAGAACATTGACAAAATCGTGCGATACCAAGGAATTTGCTCTTTTTTTTTAATTACTAAGCCGATATTTATCAGCGGGCAATGATACCGATAATATTGGCCGATCTGCAAATACTGGTTTTTAGCAAAAGAATAGATTAGAAAAGAAATGAGAGAAGAAAAGTGAAAAAAAAAACATAAGATTTATATATATATAAAAAAAAAACTACCCGTTTTCCGACCGTTACGGGTCAAAATTTTGGGGGTCCCCGTTTTGGACCCTGTATCGCGCAACGGCTGTCGCCGTTTCCGTTACGTATCGGCCGATACGTCACCGTTTTGGCACACCTTGAGTGGTACTGAACCCAGATAAAGAAGAATTGATGTCGGGTAGTCTCCCATGATTGAACTTTTGCTCAGCACTCATGAGAAATGCCTATTTTGAGGCAAACCAGGATTAGTAAAGTTGACGCCATATATCCTGGGAGTTCAATTATTATAATGACGATTTTCTTAGTTCCATATTTGAAGTTCCTCTCTCATATTTTTGAGGTTAGAAAGTATTTTCTTAGTTCTTACTCTTTTTCTATGTCTCATTTGCAATTATCAATTAGGAAGAATTGGGAGGGTACATAAAGGATTTGTTAACCTATAAAAAGAAAGGGTTCATCAATCTCAGAGGCCACCAACTAGTATTTATATTGTCAAGGTTCTAATCGAGATTCCAAATTAACTCAATGCGAGAAGGTTGCTGACCATGCCTTCTTTGAAACCTTCCATTTTTATGAATTATGTCTTGAGGTGATGGCACATAGTTTGGGTATTTAAGTGATGCACTCTTATGATGAAAGTTTAACTGCTTTTTGTTTACTTCCAAGCAATAGGAGGAGATGGCCAGGATAGAAATTCTAGTTACCAGTCATTCTCTTTTAGACTCTTTTCCCTTCCCTTTGGCATTATGTTGCAAGCAAATCTGTTGTTTTATTTATTTTTATTTTTATTTTTATGTAGCTTAATTTTCTTCTGGCATTTGGAAACCTCTTAAGCATCTGAAAGGGCATTTTTCCTAGCACAGGCAGTAATAATCTTCATTTTATTGTCACCAACAGATAACATTCTGGTTTTGCCCTTCATTACCATGGTCCCTTGCATTTGGGCTTGGGTCGGCTGAATCACGAAATACTCAAAAGGTTCTTGCTATCTACCAAGGTGTTATCTAGCTGCTTATTTTATATATCCTCATTGAAAGTGCTCTGACTACTGCATGATTGGCTTTTCTACGAGTGCAGGTATGGATGTTTTGACGAGTGGGGAATATCATGTTGCAGTGCCTAGAGGGTTTCAAGCATCTATTTGCTTTCCTGCTTAGGTGTTGTGATCTTGATTTGTATAAGCAGCCAAAGGGCCTTGAAGATCCTGAAGTTCTTGCAAGGGAAACAGTGTGTATGTTCCATGACATTTTTCTGAAAATTATTTTGGATTAGTAATAGATTGAGCTTTTAACATTGTCTAGGGCTTTTTGTTGTATAAAAAGGGTGCCTTTCTGTGGTTGTATGAAACTGCGAATATAACTTTTAATCATATAGTTCTATTGATCCGTTCTAATTTGGTTAGATCTGTCATTATGTATAATGCCCTTAATTGTTGCAGAAATCACACTTCCTGTTTTCCATCTTATTCTTTTGAAGTAGATTTTTTCTTTTCTCTCAAAGCATGAGATTTAAGCATGCTTACTGGTGTGGTGAGTTTGTGTTGCTATTGTAATTTCTCTCTTTGAATGTGCTTAGCTTCATCTGAAATTAAAGCAGTATAAGTTTCTGCTTCAAGCGAAACATCTTCCTCTACTTCTCCTTTTTTTAGGTTTTTATTTTTGTGGGGCAACTGCTTGAAGTGGGACCACTTTGTCTAGCTATGTTCTTCTTGCTGTAATTCATTAATGTTTTATGCTTTTTCGATACCTTGCCAAATCAATTTCTAATGTAACATTGATGATAATTTGTTCTGTATTTTCTTTGCAGTTAGCGTAAGTGAAATTGAAGCATTGTATGAGCTGTTTAAGAAGATCAGTAGCGCTGTAATAGATGACGGGCTGATTAACAAGGTAGCCTTCCTTTAGCTGTGAACCAGGGAAAAAAATCTAGCTGATATAATTAGTTGATCTTGATTCCTATGTTATATGTCAGTCCAACCATAGCGACAGCTCTCATTCTCGACAATTTCTTAGCCTGGAAATTTCTCAGTATATTTTCAAATTTTGTTGTTGTTCTTGGGATATTATAGGGAAAATCTTGCCAAAAATAAAAATATTAAAAAAATATTAATTGTAAATTAATAAATAATTTAAAATTTAAATATGTATTTACATAACAGGTTTTTAAGGTTTTTATTATTTATCAAGTTCATATTATTGGGAAAACAACACGATATTTTAAAATTTGTCGAGATTTTCAAATTATTGTGACAACATTGCAGTAATATCGTTTATTGTATTTTTGCAATATTATTGGAATATTTTTGGTATCTTGGCAATATTTGTCTCACTGTGTTCGTCCATGTATCGTACAAATTACATTGAAAAAATGTTAAAGTCATTTGAAGCCAAAGGATGTGACTTTGGGTACAATGTTGAGATTTTTCCAAAGACTTTGTTATGGGTTAAAAAAGTAGCTACTACCTAGAGGTAAAATGGATATTCCATTCATGGTTTACCCAGGCCTTTTTGATGACATGTGCCATCTTCTCTGATTTATTTTACTTCTTTTGGTTTGAGAGATATGCTGCCCTCTTTCTTGTGCAATATTGTATGTTCTTCAAAAAATAAGTGGACTTGCTACTCTGTCATTGCAGGAAGAGTTCCAATTGGCCCTGTTCAAGACAAACAAAAAGGAGAGCTTATTTGCTGATCGAGTATGTGCTGTCTAATGTTGCATTCTAGTATTGGGATTTCCCATGTTGCTCTATTTGTCAAAACCCCATCTATTTTTCCCTTGTCACTCCTTTGTAAAATAATAAAATGATATGCTTTAGTTTATTTATATAATAATATGTGAATTGTAAAAGAATCGTCAAAATAAATAATGAATATTTACTTAAAATAACTTTTTATATGTTAAAGAAATTTCACAAAATAAAAGGTAACAATAGGTAAATGCAAACATAAAATTGTTTGTATATATGAGCCATGTTTAGGACTGTCTAATATGCAGACGCATTTAAGTGTCGACATGATGTGACTTCATAAAAATGCCTTTTTTAGTTTTTAACTTAGCCATCCTTTTATTGTAAATGTGGGCAGTTGCCGGCTTCTTTTCTTTTGATGTATTTTACGTTGTTCCGTTGATGAACTTTTTGGTTGATCCATGACTGAAAGTTATTGAATGATGCTAGTAAGTAATAACTTATCTTCTGCAAGGAACATTTTGTTTGTGGTAACTATCCCATGGATTGTGCTTAGTTTTAAGGATTTTTCATATTTGTGGACTAGCCAATCAGTTATTAGTTATTAGAGACCTACTTTCTTTCACCAGTAAGTAGGTGATTATTGAGCCCTCATCTAACAGGGTCATCAAGACTGGGGAGTTCATAAGCCAGTTAATTTAGCCTCTGGAAGACTTCAGCAGTCTTTTTCAGAGCTTTGCAGTAGGAATCTTCAACAAGAGTCACCACTGTTTTTTATGGGCAATGATAGGTTTTTATTAAGAACAAAAAAGAAAAGCACAGTGCAAATACAGGGTCAACAGCATGTCTGCGACTCTGCATCCAAGCCCAACACCGGAAAGGGGAAAAAAAAATCTCTCCTTCATATATCATTTCAGCTAGGGGTGCACACGGTTCAGTTTGGTCTGGTTTTGGGGTGAAACCGGAACCAAACTGTTCCCAACTGTTCCAGGAAAACCAGAACTGAAACCGGACCGTTTGCACCCTAGATCCGAACCGGAACCGGACCGTAAAAAACCGGTTCAGTTCTACGGTTCTGGGCTTTTTATAATCTAGCCCAATTGCATGGTTTTTTTTTTTTAATCCAGCCTATCCATACCTCAGGGCCCATGATGGGCATACCTTGATGTGTTTGTTAGATCTACACTATTTGTCAGGCAATGTTTAGGTGGGCCACATTAAAAAAAATTCAGATAGATCTAAATTTTAAGTGGACTACTCGACATGAAACAATGAGGGTTGAACACCCAGGGTTTGGTTCTAGGATTCGGTTCCACGGTTTGGTTATGTGGTCCAGTTCCACGGTTTGGTTCTACTGTCCGGTTTGGTTCTATAGAACCACAAACGAGAACCGAACCGAACTAACCAGTTCTTTGATTTTTCGGAACCAGAACCGGAACTGGTGTGCTTTAGAACCAGACCAAACCGAACTGAACTAACCGGTTCCGTGTGCACCCCTAATTTCAGCAATGCGAAGTGAGTCCCTGGTGGCACCTTCTTCGGCTGGAGAATCCGCCATAGAATTTGCTTCCTGATGAACGTGAGAGAAGGACACCTCAATGTAGTACCATACATCTCATGTCAGATCCACATGAGTCATGCTATTGCCTAAGAGTCCCATCCCATCTTGGCCCCTCATCTTGCTTCCACTATTCACTTAACTAGTACAGTGGTATGAAACACATTCCATATGAGACATTTGTCTGACATCTTCTGATATGGCCTGAGACCTGAGCGTGATCCAGAGGTTGATTGTGATGAGCCCACCATGGTGGTTACATTGGTAAAAGTTTACGCTGATTGGCTTATCTTAACCATTTAGGTTTGCCCATTGAATGTGAGGAGCCTGAATTTGATTAATTATTTCTAGAGGCTAGCTGGTGTTGTCATTAGGGGTGCAACTCTGGCAGATTGTGTTGGTTGAGGGTCAACCTGTGTCCAACCCAATCACAAGAGAACCCAAGCCACAACCCCAACCGACCTCAATTCTAACCCGAGGTGCCCAACCTGAATTCCTCTATACTCAACTGTATCTCAACCCAACCTGACCGACCTGACCCAAGCCAATCTCGGTATGTGTGATAATTCCTGACCCGACCTTACCCAACCTGAATTTGCTTAACCCGCACCCAACCTGATTTGAAATCAGTTTTGGTTTTTTCCTACCACCACCCGAGCCAGGGAACTTGACAACCCAACCCGAACTTGGGTTGGTCAATCATTGACCTAAACCCTAGCCACACCCCTAGTTATTATTCATCACTCTTCATATTTGACTTTTGAGGCTCAATTCTTGTTTTCTCGTTTGACTTCATATTTGACCTGAACCCTAGTCGTAGTGCTAGTTGTAGTCCTAGCGACTGGTAAGGTTTTCTTGTTTTTAAGCGAGTGGGGCCCTGATTAGGGGTTGTTTTGGTGTCTCTTTTTCTGTGGTTGTATTCTTTTGTCTTTTTCAATAAAATTCTTTACCTTCCAAAAAAAAAAAAAAGGACTTATGAGACTCAATTCTAAGTTGCTTGTGTAAGCCACCTGCATCTGGTTACTGGTAGCTTGCTTGTAGACTGCGAGTGTTGAGACAGGCCATTCTACCATTCTGTGATAAGCAGCTCAGCGTTGGCTAGCCCTCCTAGTTATTTGTCACTATATGTATTGAGCTTTTGGCTGTATTTATTTATTTTTTTTAATTCAACAATCTATATGCTTTAAATTTTGTCTTACTGCGTAATGTTTGCTTAAAATTTGTGCTTCTAATTTATTTAAGCTCTCTTCTTTTGATGAATATCCTCATGCTTAAAAATTTGTAGGTCTTTGACTTATTTGATACGAAGCACAATGGAATATTAGGTTTTGAAGAGTTTGCACGTGCCCTATCTGTCTTCCATCCCAACGCTCCAATTGACGATAAGATTGAGTGTAAGTTTTGTACTTATTTTTGGCATAGATCTTATTTCCACAAAACTCAAATAATTGATGTCAACTTGGAACTCGGCTGCAGCCCAGTCGAATATGACTCGGTTATTTTTTGGAAAAAGGAAAAAAAAATCAGGGAACTGGCCTGGTGAATAGCCAAGTTGATGCATTGACCTATAAAAATGTAAAGTGGTCCTCTAAAATCTTGACCATTTATCATTCAAAAAAAAAGAAAAGAAAAAAAAGAATAGAAAAGAAAAAAGACTGAATTGTCCACCAGTTCCCCTGGTTGTGTAAATTTAATTTTGACGGTTCACCAAAAGGCAATCCCAAACCACACGGAGTGTTATCTGATGACAGGAAATACTATTTCATGTTCTCTGGTCTGGATGGCTCTAGAGACGCTTTTAAAGCGGAGGCTTTTGCCCCCAAAGGAGTTATGGAGCACTAATGGGACCCCTTCTTGTAGTAGGCGATCAAAAATCAATACTGGCTTTGATACTCTCATTTGTGCTTGATGAAATTCGTCGTCTTGCCTTGAGGCTAAACATTTCATTTGCCCTTGTAGGTAGAGAGGAGGAGTTGTCCCTTAGCAGGGCATCTATATTCTATGGTAGAAGGGACCTTGTTATCCTCCAGATGAATTTTGTTTCCTTTTTTGAATAAAATCTGTGTAAATGAACGAAAATCTGCCAATGGATTTTTATTTCAAAATTGAATCTTACAAGAAAGGCCAACATTCAATAAACCTTATATTTTTTTAGATCAAGAGAAGTTACTTGTTGCTCAATTTTTAGTTCAATAACACAGTTGTTCCCCTGTTTAGAGCAATCCATATTATGAAGTGCCTAGCAATCTGGTGAGTCAAAATAAATAAACAATACCAATATGCCAACCCTAGTTTGTAATTCTACAGGTTCCAGAGTTTGTGACTCTACATGTTCCAGCTGATGCTGATGCTGATACTAGACAAATTTTAAGCTGTGGCTTCATATTTAGCCTCCACGTGTTTAACAATATATGAACTGAATGATTTTTGTACCAAGTGATCTAAGTCTCACATTCACTAATTTCTCCCAACTACTGATATGGATTAGTAAATAGAGGTGAATATGATTATGTACTTGACGAAACTTTGATAATTTTCTTTAGGTGTAGTTCATTTTTTGTACATAAACGTTAACCTTCTTCTATTTATCTTTTCTTTTTCTCTTCTCCTCTGACTCACATTATCATACTTCTGTAGATTCAAGTATGCTGAATGATTTTTTTTTTTTAGTTGAAGTATATTGAACAAAAGCCAACCTACATGTTTCTTACTGCAGTTTCTTTTCAACTTTACGATCTCAAGCAGCAAGGGTTCATTGAGAGGCAAGAGGTATGCTATATATTTTTGCAAGAGTTATACTATATTTTGGAAAGCTCTAGTTAGTACTTGTTGAATTATCACATTGTAGGATCTAATCATCATTGTCGTCTTTTAAGCCTTATCCCAATTAATTGGGGTCGGTTACATGAATCCTGTTTCGCCATTCCACTCTATCAAGGGCCATGCCTTCAGTTAGACCATAGTCAAGTCTTTTCTTACTACCTCCAAACATGTCCTTTAGGGCCTTCCCCTTGCCCTTTTAGAGCCTTCAAATTGTACAAACTTTCCTTCTAACCGGTGTGGTTTGTGGTCTCCGTTGTACATGACCAAACCATCTAAGTCTACTTTTTGATGTCTTATTACCTATTAGTACTATTACTAAGTTCCCTTGAATGCATTTGTTTCTAATTCTATCCTTCCTCTTCTTGCCACCCATCCATCTCAACATCCTCATTTCAGCTACACTCATCATATGAGCATGTTTTCTTTAATTGCCCAACATTCTGTCCCATAAAGCATGGTTGGTCTTATAGCTATCCTATAAAATTTCCCTTTCAGTTTAAGTGGTACATGACATTCATATAAAACTCCAGAGGCGTATCTCCATTCCTTCCACCTAGCTTGAATTCGATAGGCATCATCCTTTTCAATCTCTCTACTCATGAATAATTGATCTAAGGCATCAAAAGTAGTCATTTTAGATAATTTTCTGGGTCAACACTCTTAACTAATTCGTTGTTTTCACTCCCATTATTACTAAAATTGCATTCCATATACTTTGTTTTTGTCCAATTAATTTTAAATCCTTTAGATTCTAAGTACCCCTTAATAAATCTAGCTTTGTTGTTTATTTTTGCACTCATCTTGTCAATCAAAATTATGCCATCTGCAAACAACATTCATCATGGGATCTCTTTCTATAAATGTCCTGTTAACTTGTCCATAACCAATGGGAAAAAAGGTACAAGCTCAAAGCCAACCCCTAATGTAAGAATACAGGAATTGGAAACTCATTTGTCTCCACTAGTGGTCTTCACATTTGTTACCACCCTTATACTCAACAATGTCAATATTTTCTCCTGAGACTCCTTTCTTTCCCAACATCCACCATACTACCTCTCTAGGGACTCTATCCCATGCTTTCTTTAAGTCAATAAAGACCATGTGGAGATCCTTCTCTCCTTATATTTTTCCATCAGTTGTCTAAGTAGGAAAATAACTTTAGTGGTAGACCTCCCAGACACAGAACCAAATTGATTTTCTAATACATTAGTCTCCTGTCTTGGTCTTTGCTCAATCACTCTCTCAAAGTTTTTTTTTTTCCATTCGTTACACATTTTCTTCGATTTTACAATCTTGTTGAACAACTTTGCCAGCCAAAATAATCCAGTATCTCCCATACACTTCTAAACTTCTATTGGGATACCATCTAGTCCAAGGGCCTTGCTTCTCACAGCAACCGGGCATTGTTGCGTCACCATTGCTTTTCGTGGACACCTTAACTAGCCTTTGCCCATTTCTCACTACACCCATATTACAATGCAGTGTGTTGCTTACAAGAATGCCCCAACAATAGTTTGGAATGTTATATTTTTTGAATTCATGATGAAAGTTATAGCATAAGTTTGATGCTGGCTCCCATCCTGACACAACCCTCTATTCGGGCTTGGGACCAGCAATGAGAGCACAAAACTCCCACAAGCGCAATCAAGGTGTCCCGTATCGGTTTCGGTGGGCGTAATGGTGCCCACCGTTTCCGATACGGATACGGGCCGTATCGGCCGATACGCCCCCCGTAACGGTCCACTTTTTTTTTTTTTTTTTGGCCAAAAAATTTTAAAAAAATATGGATTAAATCCAGAAAATTCCAAACATCCCAAATATGCATTCATTTATAATTTTGAACATGTTTATGGTGGTGAAGCGGTCTACTCTTTGGTGAAAAAGCTGTATCGGGCAGTCTGGTGAATTTATGAAGCTAATAACCTGGAATTAACTGCAGAACTTATAAATTCAAATTTCTAACTGTCTAATACTAATAATATGTATATTAGAATAAATGTAACATCAAAGTATTTCAATTTTCACATGTACTATTATTTTTTATAATTTACTTTATATTATTTACAATTTATTTACATACCTGAGGAGTGAGGAGTGAGGACTTGCAAAAAATAATGTATTAAGACTTCTCTTATCTTGAATCTATGACCGACTCTTGTCCTGCCAATTGAACATTCTAAAGTAAAAAAAAAAAATTAGTAATACCTGATATACTCCCCTGCAAGCATGTTGATTAAAGATTACTTGACTGGTTGTCACTTGTCAAGGGAGTTATTTTAAACACAAGTTCAACAATGTAAAGTGTGTGTTTTTTTTGGTGAATGTATGACCATGTGGGTAATGGAAAAGACTCACCAAACCAGAACTCACCACCAAAATGAAAACCTGCTTTGTTGTGGTTGCTCAACCTCCACGTCGTCGTCGTCATCATCATCGGGTTGTTGCGGTTTTGTTGTTGCATATCCATAATATTCAGTGCCAAAGGGAAAGACCAGGTCAACGAAACCTGATGATGACTGATCCTGACTAGGCAAAGATTCTGACCCTGAGTGAGGATATCTACTAGTGCCCGTCGAATAGCTGTGCCCATACTGGTACTTGTATTCAGGGCCAGGCTGTTGAGATTGAGATGAATAACTTGGATTTGGTTCATATGGTAGATGTGGAACAGCGTCAGGAGGACTACTCCAATATGAAAGTGGGGGAACAGGTTCCCTATAATCCCATTGGCTGTAAGAATACCCATAATTCCTCGGATCATAGCCATACGCATGCTGATGTTCCAGATCTGTAGGTGTCGATTGCGGTGCAGGTGCAGGACCTGTAGGTGCAGGACCTGCAGGTGCACTACTGGAGCCAGGCTCTTGCTGGCTGTATCGTGACTCAGTACACTCATAAGTTCGACCCCCTCAGCCCCGCTTGCTTCGTCGAAGTTCATCAGCCTCGCGATCCGTAGACGGCTGTATGGTATCAGTAGCCCCGGTGGGTTGAGCAATGCCAGAAGTGGGACCAGCATTAGGTGCATCATCATCATCATCATCATCATCATCATCATCTGTTTCAGTATCGCTAGAGCTCGCACTCTTCTGCTGAGTTTGCATGAAATCCGCCCCCCCTTTCTGGGTCCAACACAAATGCACGACTCTCTTGCTGTGCCTTGCGTATTTCTGGGTCTTCAACTTCTATTTCTTCACTATCCTCTTCTATTTCTTTTTCCCTTACTTCCAACCAAGGTAGAAGTGGGTCATCCTCATCATAAATATTGTCCAAGTTTATTGGACAATAATCCACATCACCGGCATTATTGGTGGTAGGCCTCCTTGAATGCATGCGCATTCTTAGCCTCATGTTGTAATGCATAAAGACAAGTCTATCTAACGTCCTAGTCTGAATTCTATTTCTATTCTTCGTATGAATAAGTGCAAAACAACTCCAATTTCTTTCGCAACTAGAGGAAGACGTTGTTTGGCTCAAAATCCTTACTGCAATTTTTTGGAGAGCCGGTGTGTCCTCTCCGAAATTTACCCACCAGTCGGCGGGGTGCAACCTAAGTACTGCATGTTGTGCAAGAGTATCTCCAAAGCTACCCTGGCGAGTTCCAAATATATCCAATTCATTCAAAGCCTTTATTTGTACATCTAAGTCAGGCTCTAATCTCTTTATCACGTTCTTTAATCCAATACGAATCTCATCATCCATAACAAATGATTGGGCATATCTATACCTAGGATTTAGGTAATAACCTGCTGCATGAATATCGTGGTGGAGCTGCTTTGTCCATCTTTTGTCGATCAAATTCCAGTAAGATTGCCAGCTTGAACAATCACGTTGAATTACCAACTTCGCTTTATCCATGGCGTCGTAGAGGAAGCCCATCGTAGGTGCTTCATCAGTTTCAACAAGACGAAGTACCCTCATCAGTGGTTCCATTACCTTTAAAATTTTCTTAACCCTCTTCCAATATTTGTTGTCTCTTATGGTGTTTACAACATCAACCGGCGTCCCTGATGTCTTCTTCCCATATTTTGTGTTGAGCCATTTTTGGGAAGCAAACATTTCACTCAACTCTCCCCTATGTTGATACAAACTCTCTAAAGCTATAAAGTTTGTTACAAATCTAGTCGCCGCTGGCCTAAGCAACTCTCGTCCCTTCGTGAACTTCCTCATTATTGCAACTAGGTGATCATGGTTGTAAATAAATGTTGTCACTTCTTTTGCTTTTTCAACCATTTCTTTGACATTCTCTCTTTCCAATATCTTCCAATATAAGATCAATACAATGTGCAGCACACGGTGACCAAAATATATGTGTTCTCTTTAGCATCAACAAATTTCCTGCAGACTTATATGTTGCTTCATTATCTGTCACAATCTGCATTATATTCTCCTCCCCAATCTCATCCACTACTTTATCCATCAAGCTAAAAATATATTTAGCATTTTTTATTTCATCCGAGGCATCAATTGACTTGTGGTACACTGTTCCCAAGTGGCAATACACCATGAAGTTGATCATGCTGCGTCTTGTTGGGCCAGTCCAACCATCACACATGATCGTGCATCCTCTGGCCTGCCATATGGGTTTAAAGGTATTTACGTATGCCTTTGTATCTGCATACTTTGCGTCTGTCCATTTTCCCCTAATCTCCTTGGCTGTGGGAGCTTTAATTCCTTCACCTGCTTCTGCTGCTGCATCAATTACCACTTGCCAATATAGAGAGTTTGCCGCATTAAGGGGTATGTTGGCATGTATAAATAACTTTGCTGCTGCCCTACCCAGTTTCTCAACAGAAGTTCTACTCCACATTTGTTTTATCTTCTTTTGTTTACTAGATTCTTTCCTAAAGAGGATCGGATCAACAGAGGGTCTCCTAGGCACATCTTCTTCTTCCACATCTACATCTATAGGATGACGAGCTACATGTGAAGATGTGCCCCGCCGGCTGCTAAATATATGCCTTAATCCACCAAACATACCCCCTCCAACCCCAGCTGTACTTCCCACTGGGGCTGCAGTTGTACTCCCCTGGCCACTCCCACTCCCACTCGCACTTGAACCAAACGTGCGTCGACGTTCTTCCTCTTCACGAGCATAGCGCACGCTTTCTCTCCTAGCTATAGTCATTTCTCGATCAGAATCTTCCCCAGAATCAATGATGTCTTCGCCACGAACGCCCATATATTCTGGACCAAACACCTCTTGTCGGGCCGCATCAAGGATATCATCTTTCTTTTTTTGCACAGCAGCTCGTTTCCCCTTTGACTCATCTAAATTGGCTTGCATCAGTATCATTATCTCTTTGGGAACTTTGGTGCATCCTACAACTTGACCCTTTCGATTTGCCAAATGTTGTTTAAGTCGCGTAATTGCACTATTTATTACTCTATCACAATAGTTGCATTTTATTTGGTGCCTTTCACCACCTACCCTCTGACAATGTTCCCATCCAATATCCTCATTTGTAGTTCCACTTCCAGTTCCAAACATTTTTTAATTAGAAATGGCTTATGTGATGTGGCTATGTCACTTAGATACTGAGTCTAAGAGTGAAATACTTAGATTTTAAAACTTATAAATGTAATTGTAAATCTTAAATACAGATAATGAAATCAAGTACTAACTACTAAATTCAAATACTAAACCCTATGGGCTACAGCCTACAAAGTACAACTACGAAGCTCCAAAACAGCAAAACCTGTCGAAAAAATAAAAATATAAACATACATTAGTCATTACTCATTAATCTGTAAATATGATTCTCCATGTTTTTGAAAAAAAATGATTTTCTCTAATTTTTAAAATTATTCCGAAATTAAAAAAATACAAAAAAAATAACAAACCATATGCATAATCTGTAAAATTTACATGATTATGTTCTATTATAAGTAACACATGTTATCCAACCTTTAAACTAGAATTTTTTTTTGAAAAAAATGATTTTTCCTAATTTTTAAAATTATTCTGAAATTTAAAAAAATACAAAAAATAGCAAATTATGTGCATAATCTGTAAAATGCTCATGATTGTGTTCTACTATAAGTAACACATGTTATCCAACCTTTAAACCAGAATTTTTTTTTGAAAAAAATGATTTTCCCTAATTTTTAAAATTATTCCGAAATTAAAAAAATACAAAAAAAAAATAGCAAACCATGTGCATAATCTGTAAAATGCACATGATTATGTTCTATTATAAGTAACACATATTATCCAACCTTTAAACCAGAATTTTTTTTTGAAAAAAATGATTTTCCCTAATTTTTAAAATTATTCCGAAATTAAAAAAATACAAAAAAAATAGCAAACCATGTGCATAATCTGTAAAATGCACATGATTATGTTCTATTATAAATAACACATATTATCCAACCTTTAAACCAGAATTTTTTTTAAAAAAAAATGATTTTCCCTAATTTTTAAATTTATTCCGAAATTAATCCGAAATTAAAAAAAATACAAGAAAAATAGCAAATCATGTGTATAATCTGTAAAATGCACATGATTGTGTCCTACTATAAGTAACACATGTTATCCAACCATTAAACCAGAAAAAAAAACATGATTTTTACTAATTTTTAATATTAATCCGAAAGTAGACAAAAATTAAAAAAATATTAAAAAAATATAAAAATCAATTGCATAATCTTGAAATACACATTTTAACATTTTACAATGGCTACAACATCATATCAAGGTGGAAAAAAAGTGATTAGAGGAAGAAAAATGTATAAATACCTATTTTCGAATTTCTTCGAAAAATGGCCCACGGAGCTTCGATTCATCCAAATCGTAGAAATTGGTCGTTTTAATTCTCCAAAATAGACTAATTGTGGTCGTTTTTAGCAAAAGATTAGATTATAAAAGAAATGGGGGAAGAAAAGTGTGAAGAAATTACAAAACAGCAAGTATTTATATAAAAAAAAAAGTTACCGTTTTTTACCGTTACGGGGGCCGTAACGGCCGTTTTGGGCTGTAACGGCCCCGTAACGGGCCAAATATTCGGGGTCCTCGTTTTGGACCCCATATCGCGTAACGATCACGGCCGTATCCGTTACGTATCGGCCGATACGGCCGATACG
Source organism: Liriodendron chinense (assembly GCA_003013855.2). Classification (NCBI taxonomy): domain Eukaryota; kingdom Viridiplantae; phylum Streptophyta; class Magnoliopsida; order Magnoliales; family Magnoliaceae; genus Liriodendron; species Liriodendron chinense. Next base: position 2,054,183 of record ML058424.1, on the reverse strand, counting down.
TAACCGATATGGGACACCTTGGGCGCAATGTAATAGACTATTACATAGGTTGAATACAATCAAGTGTTATCTAATGGTCTAGTACATAGGTTGATTACAATCAATGAGTTATTGTAGGATCAAATACAGTGTCTAAATTTGTTTCCACATGCCCACTGCTAAGACTGAAGTACATTATACATAGCAAGTTAGATTTGTGGTTAATTTACAGTTTGTGAATTCTGCTTGTGTCCCAAGTTTGAAATGCTTCGTAATTGAGTGAATTTTTCCTTGTTTGAATTTCACACTTGAGTGAATAATGGTACATGCTGAGTGTAAAGTGTAACCTAGCAGTCTTATTGGAGAGAACTTTATTTTCTTTAAATTAGTATTTCCATTTTCTTTGGGGACTTTTTTATTGCGCACGCTCACACACAAATTTAATTTCCAATTCACACATGTAGACTTGATTTGTTCAAGTTCGCTTGCGCCGACTTCCCCGTTCGAACTTTTCCACACCACCCATTTTCCTAATAATAATGGTGATGATGATGATGATGATGATGATGATGATAAGTAATAATAATAATAATAATAATAATAATAATAACAATAATAATAATAATATATTATTATTGTTATTATTATTATTATTAATTTGTAAATAAGAACAAAAATTATGCAGGACTAGCCACATCAACTGGGCCTAAGACCAATGGGCCAGGCCTAGATCCATTAGGCCCAAGCCCGGCCTCCATAATTAGCCCATCAAGGAGGAGGCGTAAGCCTGTTAATTAGGCAGCATAATCCAACCAGCCAGCTCTGCAAAACCAATCAACCAAGTATGCAATAAAATCCCATTAGATCTTTTTATCTATTTAGCATTTTTTTTATTAGCCTTTCGTTTTTTAAATAAATCCTTGGTTGTCAATGACAATAAGGAAAATCTCATGCCAAGAAAAGAAAAACTTTTAAAAACTTTCCTTCCTTGTATGTTTAAGAGGTCTATTTAAGGGCCTCACATGAGTATGGATTTCATTCTCTACTTTCGTTGTAGTTCTTGTGTTAAACTTAGCTTGGAGCTGCCTATGTTTGGGCTGATCTTTCCTATCAGCCGGTTGCGCAAAAAAAGAACTTACTAAAGAAAACCGTTAAACTGTTGATTGGCTCCCCTTTCTAGACTTTGACACATGTGACCCTCTAGACAGACAAAACAATCTGTTGGTGTGAACACTGCCCACTATGGGGACATCAAATTCTACTCTAGACATCCATGTACTTAGCGCTGATAGATTTATTGTTTCTAAACTCCAGGAATATGGCTAGCTATCTAATTGCTTCATTCCCTTCTAGAATGAATGCATAACCATGAACACAAGTTCAATGCTATTGCCAACTATTTTATATTTTTTGGGGGACGTCTAATTTGTGGTAGCTACCTTCCTTTGGTTGGTTCCCCAAAAAATTGTAATGCTATTATGTAAACTCTTGATTTCTGCTTATACAGGTGAAGCAAATGGTCGTGGCTACACTGGCAGAATCTGGAATGAACCTTTCAGATGATGTGATAGAAAGTATCATTGATAAGGTGCTTGATCTTGTCCCATTGACTTGACTTCACCTGCACATCTGCCTGTTTTTCTTTTAATTTTTATGCTATATATGCTGTTCTAATCAATGGATTGATCGAACTATTGGTTTTGAATGAATGAGATGGTGGGGGTTTGTGACTGGCATGGTTCGTTCAAAGGAGTTTGTATGACCATTGCTAATTAGCTGCCATCATGTGCTAAACTGCTAATTGTATTTATTGCTTGAGGAGCTTCTAACATGCTTCTCCTTTTACAATGCCAGTTCACAAAACTGTATATGTACACAAATTTGGAAATTTGGTCATTAATATATCTTGCTTGCCTTATATATAGACACACGCGCGCGCGTGTGCACGCGTGCACACACACATCATCATCTTGCTCTGGCATGACTCATTGATTCATAGAAAAACAACTATAAAAAAATATAGTAGTTTGTAGTTTGTACCTGTTTTTTTTTTTCCCCCTCTCAAGCCTATGTTTTAAAGTTCTTATATATTGTCTACTGCAACCTAGTCATTTGGTAGATGATATTAATAAATATGATTGTCTATTAATTTTGCTGAGGGCTCAGCAGGATCCACTTAAAATATTCTCTCTGTTTTTCCCCCCCTCTCTGGTACTTCAGACCTTCGAGGAGGCTGATACGAAACATGATGGGAGGATTGACAAGGAAGAGTGGCGGAGCCTTGTCTTGCGACACCCTTCTCTTTTGAAGAATATGACCCTACAGTACCTCAAGTAAGTCAGAACTTGATTCTCTGTTTACTCATCATTTGGTTTAGGACAGAAGTGTTTGATTTTCTAGATTGTGAATACATGGCATACACAAGTCAGTTCCAAATTTGTTGGTTGGACTGTCCATGTTTTCCTGTGCAACCGAGAGCAGTATAATTTGTGCTTCAGGAGCACTGGTTCATTCTTCTCATACAAGTATGGATTTCTAACATTGAATGAAACAGTTTACATAGATATTTGAGATCAACTAACTGGTTCCTTTAGGGCTAATGATCTATCCAAGAGGTGACCTGATGCAGGATATGTGATGTCCTATTACTATATGTATATGAGATTAGAATTTAGATAACCAAATAATAAAATTTACCCAGATATCTGCCAAACACAATACAACTTAGAGAAATTCAGTAAAGAGGAGCCAGCACAGCATGATTCAATGAGGACCATATCCATGGCATGAAAAGTCCAAATAAAATATTAAATTGGATCTAAGGATATGAGAATACTCTAATCTAGCACAAACCAGTCCCAAATCATATGTAAAACCAAATCCAAATAACTATTCAGCACGACCCTACCAAAATATGCAAACAGGCCAAACTTGGAACTTGTTGGGGCTAGATTTGGATGTAGAAAAGAAAAGGAAAATGAAGCAAGCAGGGGGGGATTATGGTGCGTGACAGCAGCTGCACGTGCGGCAGGCCTGTATGGCCGTATGGACTGGCCGTGCGATCTATACGGCTTGTGGTGCAAGCCACGTGTGTGGGATGGGCCTTGGGGGTGGTGTGGTGTTTTGAAGGGATAAAGGTGAAGAAGGAAGACGAGGTAAGAAGAAAACAAGAAAAGGAGAGTTTAGAAGTGAAAAATGAATAACTTTAGAGGGATGACTCTTTCCTTTATTGTGCACCTTGAAGATCGAAGAAGAAAAGAGAAGAATCAAACTCCGAGCGGAATCCTCGACGCTCCTTGGGCCAATTCTGAAACCCTAGCTGTCTTACAAAGAAGAGGAGAATTTTTTTATGAACTCAAGCATGGGAAATTCAGATTGAGATTTGGTCAGGTCGGGTTTGTTCGGGCTGCGTCTTGGGTTGGAATTCAGATTGGTTTGCACTATGCATTGGGTCCCTCCTTAGGTCAGGTTGGGGGTGGGGATAAAAGAAACTCGTCTTTAGGGTGAGTTTGGTTGCACCAAATATCATGAAATTTCATATGGTTTTCATGAAATGTGGTACAATCAAACACCCCCTTAATGTTTAAACCTCATTTGAGTAAAACCAAATAATTAAGGACATTTGAGGATGTTGACGGGTAGGAATTGTGCTCATCATTGTCATCAATTGATTACAACTGATTGATAATTGTAAGGATTCCTTGTGGCATTTTGACTCAGTTTCCTTTTTGGGTATTAAAGCTGAGTTAAACCCAACCTTTTTGATGCCATCATTTGTTCACCGGTTGAAACTTGAGAGAGTTTATGCTTAGAGAAAGTGTGGATTTGTTAATGTTCTTTTGACATGGAAGGAATGCACGCATAATTGGGGCAATTTTTTTTTTTACTGATTTTTTTTTTCCCTCTCTGTTTTGAGCAGAGACATCACGACTACGTTCCCAAGCTTCGTATTCCACTCACAGGTTGACGATACATAAGGTTTCATTTCAAATTTCAAAGATCAGAGGGTTTGTTATTATGATTTCGCAATTTCTAGTAGATTATAAGGGCCTCATAAGCTTGAAGGGCCTAGAAGATTTGTGTGTGATGAGATTGATGTTTGTGAGGGATGATATTGTTTATCAGTTTCTATGCTTAACAGCTGCACATTCTCAACTTCCTTGATAGAAATTGTCTCCTTCTAGGCAAAATCTTAATCCTTAAGTTTAAAAACGAGGCAGAGAATATATTGTGCCTGTGCTTTTAGTTCCATACTTGTGGGGCCCTGTAGTTTGATGATCCAGGCCACCAATGTGGGTGGATAGCACCCAGGTTGTGAGATCCATTGAATCAAACAGTGGACAGGTGAGCGGACAGTCCATTCTAAGAGATTGTAAGGGTATTTCTCATCCGCCGGATAAATGGTCGGTATCAACAATGCAGGGCCCCTGCACGTACGTTGCTGAAAGCATACCAATTCATACTGGTCCAACCTGACCGTCTCCGAGTCGACTTGGGCAAGTTGGGTGCAACAACTCATCTGAGTAGGCAATCTATGGCCTAAAGTGCGGGATGATCAAAGACTCCATACTGAATCTCCCATGAATGGGGTCTGCACTAGCCAGCTTGCCAAACTAGCCCGATGCAGTAGCCCAGGTTCAGTTGCTGTGCTTGTGTCAGCATTACTTTCTTTGCATCTACCAGGCATCGTACCGTTCATAACTGATGTGGCCTCTATCGCCCATGTATCAGGGCTGTTTTGGGCCGTCTGTATCTCACGGCCCTGTGTCGCTGCATATTGCCCCTGTATCAGGCTGTTTTGGGGCGTCTGTATCATTAGTGGTGATACTGATGCTTATCAGGTGATGCAAGGCGAGTCATTACCTTATATTGACATAAAGGAAGAAAATATGACATATTCCCAACTTTTCTTCCCTTGTAATCAGTCAATTTCAGATATGCTTACAAGAGAAATTGCTAAAATTCATTTGGAGGTATTGCAGATGTGCTAATGCATTGTGCATCTCAGGGAGGCTAGATCTTAACTGTCCACACTTCATCACAAGAGAGGACCTCCCCTAAAAAAATTGATCCCATTGAATAAATAAGTGGAATAATCTTAGCCGTTGGTACATGTTTTGATGTGATGGCTAGAGCTGGACATCGAGCCGAACCGAGTCGAGCTTGGCATGGCTCGGTTAGGCCAATAGCCTACCCTAGCTGGAGTTCAGCTCGGTTGACTGGCCAGCTTGGCTCGATTTGGTTCGCAGCTTGGGCTAGTTTGAGCCAAGTTTGAGTGCGAGCTTTCAAGTTGAGTTGAGCGGGGCGTTTTCTTAGAGTTTATACGTGCTATATAATTAAATAACTCTGAGCTTGATCAGGTCGAGTTTAGGCTGAGTTTTGAGCCAGGTTGAATAGAGTTTGGGTCTGCTTGAGCGCTGAAAAAATCAGCTGGGCTCAGCCTGAGCACAGCTACTCCGAGTCAAGCCTATTCAAGCAAAGCTGAGCAAGTTAACCAAGCTAGCTCGGTTTGCGTCCAACTCTAATAACGGACTTTTGGAAAATAAAAATAAAAATGAATGGTTAGGGTTGCTTTATCATTGTGATTTTGGAGCTACTGCCTCTTCAACTGCAATTGTGGAGGGCTGAAGTATTGGATACGGGTTCATTTGGCCCACTTCTAGACAATCATAAGTGGGTAGGTCCCTCATGATTTTTCTTCCATAATTCATGTTTCAACTTTGTGTGGCCCACCTGAATTTTGGATCTACCTGATATTTGGGTTTCTGTCCTATTTTGATCTTGAAAAGCTGATGGACGGAGTGGATTTGGAACCACCACCATTAGAAACTTTATAGGGACATAAAAGTTTTGTGGCAGGATGATATTTGTGCCTACAGTTTATCTGAGTGCAATAACCCTATGAACGGTTTGGATGGCATACAAACATCATGATCCGCCCCTGGAAGGTTTTAACGGTGGACATTTCCCTTCTCACCGTTTCGTGTTGTGTGGCCCACATGAGTCGTAAATCTGCCTGATGTTTTGATTGCCAGCCTAATGTGGCCTAACTGATGGACGGAGTGGATTTGTCACGGGAATCTTTGTAGGCCCCATACAGCTTCCGACAACAGGGCACAGGCAACCGTGTCCTAACAAAGGAGAGGTGGTATTATACAATGCGCTGCGGGATGTTTGTACAATACTGCTCAGCCTTTCAATTTACACGACTAGGACGCATTATCACAGTCGTTCAAAACACTGATACGATGTCTACCACCATTGATTGTCATGCACTTGAAAATCTTCATGATCGGAATAGTCCTAGCCCTTCAATATTTGCAAAATAAATAGACGATTTGAGAACGAAAAAGTAGCAACCGCTCACATTCAATCACAAAAACACTGAAGATTTCGTGGCTGCGTTCATGGACTGTAAACAGAGATATCCACTATACTAACGGTTTGGATCAATGATCTGTGGGCCCACTTATTGGGATCTTTCTTACGTTAAATTTGAACAGTTTTTATTTTCTCTTTCTAGCCCTCTAACTTTAGGTCCACAAATTGGACGGTCAATATCTACTTATTAAGAATAAATTCCAAATAATAGTCCATCCACTTCATGAAACAAAAGACAAACGGTCTAGATTATCTCTGCATGGGTCCCACTTGTCACAATTGAAAGGCAGTGTACACCGTGCAGAAAATGCAGGCCAAACATCAATCATCTTGTCATGAATCCGGTGCACGTTAGCAACAAGCCCTTAGTACGCAGTGTGCGGAGTACGCATACAATTACCGCCAACATTTCTTCCTTCTTTTAGATCCCCACTCTGCCACTGAAAATGGAGAGAAATTCCGTACGGACGCCAGATCTCCGGCACGAATCCCGACGCATCCTTCCCTAGCCTTTCCCACTTCCAGATCTGAATATCGTTTTTCCTCTCTCTCTCTCTCTCTCTCTCTCTCTCTCTCTCCAGATGCAGAAAACAGCGCAATCTTGGTTTATGGGGGGTCCCAGCAGCAGTGAGCAACAGCAGTCGTCGTCCCTGCTCGCCGATTGGAATTCCTACGCCGCTTCCCAATCAGCTCCTGATGACGGCGGATCGTCGAGCCTAGGGTTCGATCTCGAAGCGGCTGTGCGGACTGCCAACGATAAGGTCACCGGGACTTTCAACGTGTAAGAGACGATCTCGGAAACCATCGAGAAATTCGAATTCTAGGCTTTTTCTCGTTTTGATCTTTTTTCCTTTTAATTTTTCAGTTTGAGTTGATTCTGTGCTTGTGGTGTTAGAAAGCGAGAATTCTCGTCACTGAATTCTGTGGCCGGAGTTTTGAAAAAGGGAACAGTTGGCAGACTCTTATGAGATCTGGACCGTTCGTCAGGTGGCCCCTACAATGGATGGCACATAGCTCGAAAATCACACTCATCAGACATCTCTAAGCCTCAGTACCGGAAATTTTCTCATTGAATGTTGATCACTGCTTTGTTGTTGTTGTTGTTGTTTCTAGTAACTTCCATCGAATGTTAATTTGAGCTATGAACCCTCCATCATTAGGGCCTACCTGATGAACAGTCCTGATCTTGTTGACCTATCCCATTTTTAGGCTCTTTGAATGTTAGACATGGAGTTCTATACCTGCGATGGAAATAGAAGATGGTTGCTCCATTTATTTTATTTGTTTGAATTGTATAAATTTTGTGTAGTGTAGATTTGAATATGTTTCTCTGACTTTCTAATATTTCTTGCATTTTCTAGCTGAAATTCGTTGAAATTGCATGTTTTAATGAGCCGTGGATCATGATTTTGTTTTTTGAATTTTGTTTATCTGTCAAAATTGTTATATTAAATTACCAATTTGCTTGTTTCGTCATCCACTTTTTAGTAATTTTTGCTGCTTTGGGACAATGTGGAGCATGAATTCATTGTGATATATAAAAACCTCCTTTTGGATATGTGATTTATCTCATGGTTTTATGATTTTTTCCCTCTTCCTTTCAAGAAAATACTCCTTGCTATCACGTGGTTTGGGGCATGTGTTGCTTGATTTCTTTCTCCATCCGACTGCATTCTGGTGCTTCTAGCTGCATCAGAACTTTCTCTCTTTGCTGTAGCTCTTCTTAGTAGAGGTCTTGTTATCCATATGAAAAGAGTGATTTTCTTTTTTCCATTGTTTCTTCTGAATTGAGAAGTGATATGCTTTGTCTTCTATTTCTTTTTTTGAAAGATAATGAGCTTTTATCGAAGAAGAAAAAAAGGATAACAACAAAAAAGACTGCAGACTTGGAAGATAGGAAGCCCATTCAATAACAAGAAGTCTTTCCCTTTGGGGGGGGTTCAGTTCATCGACTTTGATTCGTTTGGCAAGCACCTTGCATTTCTTACCTCCCAAACAGCCCACCAAACTGCCAATAGAGTCATTCTCTAAAGCACCTTCGTTGTCTTTCTGAAACGAGCACCGTGCCAAGCAAATAAAAAGTCACCCACCGTCAAGGTATTCCGTATTGGTAACGGTGGCTGCAACAGTTAGCCACAATTACCGATACGGGTATTAGCTGTAACAACCGATACAGGGGCGTAACGACCGTTACTGCCCCCGTAACGGATGTTTTTTTTTTTTTTTTGCCTGAAAAAATTTGAAAAAATATTTAGAAAATTTATAATAATGTAAATATCCCAAATATGTGTTCAGTTTTTGGTTTTGAACATGTTTATGGTAGCTTAACGGTCCACTCTTTGGAGAGAGTGTTGTATCGAGCTGTCTGGTGAATTTATGAACAGTGGTGATATGTCTCTAATGTTTATACATCACAATCAAGCATTTGAACAAGAAATTGAAAACAAGCATACATATCACTTTTTTTTCAATTTTTTAAAAAATGGCCCTCGAAGCTTCTATTCCCTCAAATCGCTTCAATTTACGGTTTTAATCCTAAAAACTATAGTAAGAGTCGAAATTTGATGTAGAGTGGTTTAGGAGAGTTTTTGAAATGAGAAAAAAAATGGAAAAACAAGGAGAAAATGGATTTAAATAGAAAAAGTGGCATTTTTCGACCTTTACTGAGGGTAATAGTCGTTATGCCCCGTAACTGGTTCATACGGTCCTAAAAAACCAACTGCCCCATTTCACCCCTATATCACGTAACAGTCACAGCCAGTTACCTATACGTATTGGTTATTACGCTCGTATCGTAATGGATACAGAACACCTTCACCTGTCTGTAGGAAGGACCAATGAACCTAAAGGTGCCTCAAAATATCTACCCAAATAGTGCTCACAAGAGGGTAATGGATGAAGAGGTGGTCAATAGTTTCCTCATCATGCATGCATAGGATGCAAATGTTGGGGAGTACATCATGAATCTTTAATATAACATCCTCACTTGGTAATTCTTTGATACCTAACCCACAAAGCCTACATCTCCATCCTAATTTTGTTTTGATGCAGTTGTTATATCTTTATTGAAGCCATGACTTTCATAATATCTCAATCAGGCCAAGAGATAGAATGTTTGCCAATTCTAGGTGGTGATGAGAGGGAAAATGTTTCTTTGGGGTTTTACTTGTTTCGTCTCATTGGAAGATCTAAAAAGCAATGATTTACAATTTTAAAGGGTTAAGAGTTGGAAATTTATAAAGTTGGCTAGTACATAGTGTCTAGGTTTCCAAGCGAGTGTCAACTCATCTTGTTTGTCGATTTACTAGTTTGGATGTGGAAGACAATTATGGTTGGTTCGCTATGGGTTTTTTTTTTTGGCCTGAGCATGGTTAGGCACCCCTAAAGCAAAAGTTACAACTTATGACCAAATGGAGCATGGATGAATTTTGTAGATGATTTGTCTGTTAGTTTCCAAGAAAGATAACCAAAGATCCTTCAATGAGGAAGCTATGCATACTTAGAAGGTGGGATGGGTTAGGGTTGTTGTATATTGTCTTGTCAATGGATGTTGAGACAATCTGGATGTTTTTTCATTGTGCTTGCCTGGTAACATTAGTGACATTGACAATAATAGTTCCTACTTGGAATATTGAGACACTTTTACAGGCTAAATGAGTTGCAAGAAGAAGTTTCTAGGAAGATAATGGAGTACATATGGAAATACAGATGCACTAAAGAACACCTAGAGAGGTTGTACTTGAACCATGGGCCATTTCTGCCTTCATGACGTCACCAATCATGAGAGCCAATGTAAGCATTCTAGAGGGGGTCCCTTGGTGGTGGGAAAAGTATTTCTGCTAGCCAGAGATCATCATGGCTGGTGGAATTCCTTTTCCTTCCATCCAAGGATGCCCAATGATGTGACCTGTTTTAGCATTTTCTACCAAGGTATTAAAAAACAGTTATGCAACGACTATAATGTTACTAGTAACAGTGGGAACCATTGCATGTCACAAGGTTGTAATAGTGGTATGGAAAAATTGGACAACAACTATCTATTACGGGGTATCTTTAAAAAAAAAAAAAAAAGTCTGTTGAGGGGTTGATGTAGTTTGTTATTATTATTATTATTTTATTTTTTTCTAAAAAAAGAGTGACCATAATGGTCGTTAAGGCTTGTATCATAACGGTAATGGTGGTGGTTGTTATGACCATTGTTACTGTTATTGAATACCTTGGTTTCCACACTGTGAGTTTTGGAGGATTTGATGATATTTCGGATTGCATCTATAGACACCCCACCTTGCGTGGGATGACTGATTGCAATAAGATCCGAACCATGATAACTTCCGAAACTCCGCATGTCCACCTATAAAAAGTCTCAAATTAAGCCTAATTCCATACTTAAACTAGTTCTTAAACCAAGCCTAATTCCATACCCAAATCAAACCTCAAACCAAGCCAAATCTTAAACCATTCCCTAAGTCTAGCTAACTCCAAAATCTAAGCCAAATTCAAGCCAAATTTGAGCCAAATTTAAAACCTAAGTAATAAATGAGCTCTCACCTAGAATTGAGAGTCATGCTCCCTCTAATTTCCTAAAATACCTCACACTCTTAAAACTATAAGAAATATCACATTCAAGAGGTGCATTAAGGAGAAGCTTAACTAAGGGAGGGCATATCCAAAAGTTAATTATCTATTTAAAATGTCCCTCACATTTCTCAAAATTATAAAAAAAAAAAAAAAAAAAAAAAAACTTACCTTAAGGTGTATCAAGGGCATGCAGATCTGGGGGAAAACATATCCAAAAGTCAACTCTCTCTCAAAAATGCCTTTCACACCTCTCAAAATTATAAGAAATACTCCATTGAAGAGGTGCATTAAGGGGTGACTTATTGAAGGGAGAACACATTCAAAAGTCTACTCTCCCCTTAAAATGTCATTAGATTTCTTCTTAATTACACTCTCTACCACTTTAAGGGCTATTGAGGGGATGTCATGTAGCACCCAACTCTATTATCTAATTACAAGACACTATTGGGCATGTTTGCCCCTCATCTATTCTCATTTTATGAAGTTGTTATCCCCTCACCTATAAATACCCTAACCTTCTTCATTCTCAACACACATCAAGAGAGGAGGGTGAGGGCTCCCATTTATTCTAATTACCCATTTTCCAAGCTTAGTCCATCTAGCTAAAGCCTAGCCCATCTTCTTACTGAACCAACCTAGCCCATCTTGCCCATCCAATCCACTCGACCTAACCCATTTTACCCAACCAACCTAGCCCATCCAAACCCTCCAAACCCTTTAAGTCAATTCAACCCATTCATCCAAAGCCTAGTTTATATCCAAGCCAATTTAACCAATTTAAAACTATCATCCAACCAATATAAGTCATTTCAATGGTTTAGATCTTACGGAGTAAGGTAGGGGTTGAAGATATTAGATCATCTCTTTTACGAAGAATGTCAGGTCACTTCTTCCCTCTCATATATCTCTGTTTTTTCGGTCACCTCACATGGTACATTAACTGTTTACCTTTACTCATAATTAGTCGCAATACTTATTCTCTTTCCAACCCCTGCTTCTCTAGTCTATTTGAGTGTATGCTCTGGGGCTTGCTGGTTTTTTCGGATCCCACCACATCAAAAACTCAGATGGACTGGAATATTTTCCTTTTCATTACCATCTCTCTTATGTAAACGGGTTTTGGCGGATTGCCGGTGTTGCGATCCCTTACTCCCACTCTCAAGTTGGACATTGCACTACACATCATTCATCATCTTAATCATTTTTATATTTAGCATTTGTATAATCATATCTCTCCTTAACCCTCCTGTTTCTCTAGTCTATCCAAGTGTGTGCTATGGGGCTTGTTAGTTCTCTGAATCCTGCCACACCAAAAACTCATAGTGATTGGGGTATTTTTCATTTTCTTTGCCGTCTCTCTCAAGTAAATGGGTCCAGAAAGATTGCCTGTGTTTCGCTCCCCCACTCCCACTCCTAAGTTGGACATTGCACCTGGCATTCATTCATATTTTCCTTTTCTTTACCATTCTCTCTCAAGTAAACTAGTTCTGGCAGATCGCTTGTGTTTTGATCCCTTACTCCCACTCCTAAGTTGGGTATTGCACTATTGCATTACACATCATTCATCCATTTACACCATTCATTTGTCTAAAGAATTAGGGTAATCGAAACCCTTGAAATTCACTGAATCCCACAAAGTAGAGATCGCACTTGAGTGCGGGCGGAGAAGGTGCCTAACAGTTTCCTTCTCTGTAACTGAGGTCCTTTTGAATCCCAGGTCGCTGATTAAGAGTCATTATAAAATAGAGGATGCTCAAATTCTCTAAATTCTGAAGATTTTGTAGAGTTTAAGCCGACTACGGAAATTTGAGTTAATTGGCTAGTAGTGACTCCCAGTCAAATATTTCATATCCCAAGTTAAACCATAAAAGCACACGAGCAAAATCTGAAAATGGTCCTGTGAGCGCGATCCCAAACGTTCAACATTAGAGAATGGTGACTTCACTGAGGAATTGGGCCTTGAGACTGTAGACACCCCACTTATAAGTGAAGGCTTAACGTTGGGATTGTGCTTGCTGGGGTCTATTTTCAGGCTTTTGCTCGTGTCTTTTTATGGTTTGACTCGAGATATGAAATATTTGATTTGGAGTCACCACTGGTTAGTTAACTCAGATTTCTATAGTCGGCCAGATCTTGCAAAATCTTTAGGAATCAGAGAATCTGAGGATCCTTTGTTTTATAATGACACCTGATCTGTGACTTGGGATTCAGAGTAAGGGACCTCATGAGTGCGGTCTTTACTTCATGTAATTTAGTGATTTTCAAATGATTTGATTGTCCTAGCTCCTTCAACAGATGAATGATGTATGGGGATGAATGATGCGTGATGCAATAGTGCAATGCCTAACTTATGAGTGGGAATAAGAGATCGAAACACACGCAATCCATTATGACCTATTTACTTGACAGAGACGGTAAAGAAAAGAAAAAATGAATGATGCGATAGTGCAATGCACAACTTAAGAGTGAGGGATCAAAATACAGGTGATCCGCTAGGACCCGTTTACCTGAGAGAGATAGTAAAGAAAAGAAATTGTTATGGTCAATTTGAATTGTTGATGTGGCAGGATCTGGAGAGTCCGACAACAAGCCTAAAGCATACACTCGATTTGACTAGAGAAGCAGGGAGGTTGAGAAGAAATGTATTGATGTAGATGCGAGAATGAAAATAATGTAGAGAGTGCAATGTCTAACTCAGGAGTGGGAGTGAAGGATCAAAATATGAGCGATTCGCCTGGACCTGTTTACCTGAGAGAGACGATATAAAAAAGAAAAAATGCTCCAGTCAATCCGAGTTTTTTATGTGGCGAAGATCTAGAGAATCGACAAACCCTAGAGCATACACTTGAATAGACCTAGAGAAGCAGGGAGGTTGGAGAGAGAATAAATGTTGTGACTAATTATAAGCAAAGTAAAAGAAAGCAGTCAATGTACCATGTGGGGTGACTGGCAAATGGAGATGTGGAAAAGAGAAGAAGAGACTTGACACTATTTGTAGAAGAGATGGTACAGTGTCTTCAACCTCGACCCCACTCCATAAGATCTAGATTGTTAAGACGACTTGTAGTGGATTGGATCATGGATGATGGCTTTGAATGGATTGGATTGCTTTAGATGAGTTGCTTGGATTGACTACATTGGTTTGGATAGAGGCTAGTTTGGTTGGGAAGGATGGGTTAGGCTTGGGCTAGATGAGCTAAGTTTGGAAAATGGGTGGTCAGGTTGGATGGGATCCCTCTCCCTCATCCCCTCTTGATGTGTATTAAGAATGAAGGAGGTGAGGGGATGATAACTTGGTAATATGGAGTAAGTGAAAGGCAAACATGCCAAATGGTGTATTGTAATTGGATAATAGAGTTCGCTGTCATATGACATCCCCTCATTAGCCCTTAGAGTGGTAGAGAGTGTAACTAAGAAGAAATTCAAGAGCATTTTGATAAGAAGTTGACTTTTGGATGTATTATCCCTTGGATAAGCCTCCCTTTGATGCACCTCTTGGATGTGATATCTCTTGTTATTTTGAGAAGAATGAGGGGCATTTTAGAGTAATAGAGTTGACTTTTGGATGTGTTCTCCTCCAAATATGCCTCCCCTTGATGCACCTTGTGGTATATATTTTTTGTATTTTGATAAGTGTAAAGGACATTTTAGATGAATAGTTGACTTTTGGATATGCCCTTCCTTAGTTAAACTTCCCCTTAATGCACCTCTTGGATATGATATTTCTTATAATTTTGAGAAGTGTGATGGACATTTTAGGGAATTGGTGGGTACGACTCTCAATTTGAGGTGAGAGTTCATTTATTACTTAGGTTTTGAATTTGGCTCAAATTTAGCTTGAATTTAGCTTAGATTTTAATGTTGGCTAGACTTAGGAAATGACTTAAGATTTGGCTTAGTTTGGGCCTAATTTGGGTATGGAATTGGGCTTGGTTTTGGGCCTAGTTTAGGTATGTGGTCGGGCTTAATTTAAGGCTTTTAAGGGGTGGACATATGCACAGTTTTGAAAGTCGTCATGGTTTGGATCCTACTGCAATTGGTCATCCCACGCAGGATGGGGTGTCTACAACATCACACGTGCATTAAAAACTGGTATGCCCCGTGAGAGATTTGATTATATGACAGTGTATATGGACAACACATGTATTCAGAAATTTTATACTCTTGCAGGGCTGTGTTGGAAAAGAGTGGATGTTGTGCAATTTACCAATTATGATGGAAATTATAGAGATGACATACACTAAGCTCAAGTTAAGCATTCCAACTGTGGGACCCATTGTAGATAGATCATTGTCCAAATGCAAGGCCAATTAAACAAACAAAGCTTGTAGTCAATGGGTTTGTGAATTTGGATAGCTGACTTTATGAATTGGACTGAGCTATGTTGAATTACTACTTTTTCGAACCAAGCAAACCTGAGTTATGAATCGGTCGAATTGAAAAACAACCTAAATAAGTCTACCCCGAGAATTCTTGGAATTAAAATGTTTTGAACTGCGAACTACAAAATGCAAATCAGTTGAACTACGATTCAGGTAACTACATGCAGAAGCAAAAGCTCTTCAAGGGGTTTGTTTTAATGGCCTTTTCTTTTGCCTTCTTGTGTTCACAAATAGCAGAGTGAACTTATGGAATGTTGCCATGTTGGGATGTGATAAAATGAGCATCATCAGGAAGTAGGTCTTCCAAGATTGTCAATTACTATTGGTGAAATTCAGGACTTGGCGATCCTAAATATTATTTTTCCCATTCTTCAGGTGAAACAAGCATTTCTGCAGATTCCCCTGCTAAAGGATTTTATGATTGACATCTTATTAATTTGTATTAGGGAGTCACTTCTCTTTTTGTGATGTTATTTATTTATGCATCTCCTCCTTTAATAAAATTTGTAACTTGAAAAAAGTAATAATCAAGGTCAAGATCAACGTGGGTTGATCTTGAAAATAGGTCATTTAGAATTCCTTCTATCACTTTATTCCATTAGATTCAGCAACTATTTGCATCATGGGATGGAAAAAAGAAAAGAAGAAAAAAAACCATGAGCATGAAAGTTAGTCTTAGGAGCCATCTACCTGAAGTGTTTCTGCTGTTCTCACTTCTAAGTTCTAACCCACCAGCAACTACTGGTACCACGATTCCATGAAGACCATATTTAGAGGAATTATCATATGTTGCTATCAACAAACCATTTAGCTTGCTAGTTGAAAAGTTCCATACGTGTGGGGCCCACAGTTCTTTCATCTAAGCCATTGATCTAATGGACCTCACCTCGCATGGAAGAACCCCAAAAATCTGCTGGACTCGAAGATTTCAACCCTTTGATCTTTCAATTGTTTCCAGTTGAAGGTTGAGCCTTGTTGTATTTTCTTCTCAACTGTCAATTTATAGGCTATTGATTGAAGCATTACAATCTTTCAATTTGGAAGATTTTAGGCATCCTCCATCCATGGTGGGGTGACGCAGCCCAGAATGATCAATGATCAAGACCTTAGTTGCATGATCCTTCTAATAAGGTGTTGCTCCCATTTTGAATTGCACTAGGAAACGTGCTCCTGCTCCCCGCTTCTAGCCGTTTAGCTTGTTAACATTTTGAAACAGACTCTTTTTTGCTCTCACAGCTGAATCTGTTTCTGCTTTGCTTCATGCTTCGTGCAACTATAATCAAGACACCCAATCACTGAGGTAGCTGTGCATCATTTATTCATTGACTGCAGGGTGGTACGATCACTTTGCTGCTCCTTAAATTTGTTCATTATAGTCGGGCCTTCGAAATTTCAATGAGAAGGTGGGAGAGGTTTTCAGAAGTTGGGGTACTGTTGTACGATCGCAAATTGCACATTTGTTGATGAGGACCCTATAATTCCTCCCATGTTTAACATATCAATTCTGTACTGGTTATAGCTTTTTATTATTTCTCATTCTAGACATTCTAAAGATAATCTTTGAATAAAATATTTTCTATGTTTCGGTAAATAAAAATATATTTTAGAATAATTCAATATTACTTTTGGGGTAGTATTATTATTTTTCGGGTGTTATGCAATGCTTGGGTTGAAATGTTGTACTGGTATAGTACCATACAGTTAGTTTTCTGTAGTGGATGCAAGTTGGTCCCATGATTTCATAATCCAAGCCCACTGTAGATGGCCCATGCACCAGACTATCCTTCATGTTGAAAGAATCCTAATCCTTCTATAGGTGGTCGAAAGGCTATACTGGTATAGTACCATCAGTGTTCGCATTGTCGACGATATGTTGATATTATCACCGATAATATCGGTGTTGCTGCACTAGCGACATCAAGACCCCAAGTTCTTGTTTTTCTCCAGATTATCGGCGAAATATCGCCGATATTTGTCGATATCACTGAGAATATCGACTGTAGCCACCAACCATTGCGGAAGACTGTAGCCAACTACCTCTTTTTCTGATAAATATGTAAAAATCAAATAAAAAATCGGAAGATCGCAGTTGCCGTGGCCTGAAATTGCAAAAAAAAAAAAAGGGGGAAAAAGTGAAGTGATTTTCGTACCTGGTTGATTGGAACTCAGAAGAACGCCTCGATCGACATCGCTGGTCTTCCAGCACTGCATAGAGGCAAGGTTGATGTCGGCGAAAAATCAGGGATTTGGGGGGCCTCATGATTTGGAGGATTTCCCCTTGATTTGGGATTAGGGTTTGAAAACCCACGCTCAAGATCCCTCCTTCATTGGCGATAATCCCTCTCTCGAGGGATTTAAGTTTTTATTTTTATTTTTTACGTTCGAGTCACAATGAAGTGAGCCTGTGCGCGAACATTGGTTGGGCCCGACCGTGAATGTATGTGGTTTATCCACGCTGTCCATCTGTTTTTCCAGCTCATTTTAGGGGTTAAGCCCAAAACTGAATTATATCCAAAGCTCAAGCGGACCACACTAAAGGAAACAGTGAGAATAATGATTTCCACTGTTGAAACCTTCTTAGGGGCCACGGTGATGTTTATTTGTCATCAAACCTGTTCATAAGATCATACAGATATGGAGGGGAAAATACAAAAAATCAGCTTGATTCAAAGCTTCTGTGTCCCCTAAGAATTTTCCAACGGTATATGTTCAATTCACATTGTTTCTTGTGGTGTGGTCCACTTGAGGTTTGGATATGCATCATTTTTCATACGAGGACCGAAAATTATCTGGTAAAATGGACGGACGAAGTAGATAAAATATATATGCCATGGTGGACCACAAAGAGTTTACTTAGTACGCTCAGCGAACTGAGTTACTCATTACGCAATCGACGTTCCCATGAAGTCGCGCACGTGCGACATCGAAAGTTTTCGTGCCCACTGTAATGTTTTTTTTACCATCCAACCTCTTGATTTGGTCACAAAGACCTAGATGAACCGAAAACAAAATTATCAGCTTGATCTAAAACTTTCGTGGCCCCTAAGAAGTTTTAATGGTGGAATTCAATCATTATTATTTCCTTTGGTGTGGTCCACTTGAGATTTGGATCTTCCTCATTTTTTGTTCCATGTACTAAAATGATATTATGAAACGAATGAATGGGTTGGATTTATCACATTGATGATAGTGGGTCCCACATGGTAAGGGTAACACGTCCTCTGCTTTACCCGACATCTTTTATCATGCTGAGAAAACTCTGTTGGGCCCACCGTGAATGTAATTGGTTTATCCATGCCTTCCATCAGTTTTTGGAGCACATTTTAGGGTTTGAGCCCAAAATTGAAGCATATCCAAAGCTCAAGCGGACCACACCACAGGAAATAGTGGGAATAATGATTTCCACCGTTGAAACCTGCTAGGGCCCACGGTGATGTTTATTTGTCATCCAGCCTGGTCATAAGATCACAAAGACATGGATGAAGGGAAAATACAAATATCAGCTTCATCTAAAACTTCTGTGGCCCTCAAGAATGTTTCAATGGTAGACGTTCAATTCACACTGTTTCCTATGGTGTGGTCCACTTGAGCTTCTGATATGCTTCATTTTTTTTTGGATAAAACTGTAAAATTATCTGTTAAAATGGATGGATGGAGTGGATAAAATACATAAATCACGGTGGGCTCCACAGAGTTTACTCAATACACAACCCGCTTTTGTGTTACCCGAGTAACACCTAATACGCTCCCATGAAAGATGAACTTGTAAGGTGCTCTGTGGGACCCACCATGATGTCTGTGTTTATCCACGCCGTTCATTCATATTTTCATATCATTTTAGAGCATGAGCCAAAACATTGGGCAGATCCAAATCTCAAGTGGAGTACACCACAGGAATTAGTGGTGATTGAGCGATCATAGTATCCTGGGGCCCAGAAAGGTATTTTTTTTAATTCATTTAATTTTATATCTTAATTATTGTATGGTGGCTGCATTTGTATTATATAAACTCATTTTGGTTACTATTGGAGTGATTTCTTACAGCAACGCATGTTTTTTGGACCCCATTAAATGAAACTTATTATTTAATGCATTCTTGCAATTTTTTTATTCCTGAATATGCAAATATGTGTATTTAGGTATTTCCTGAAGTTTCACTGAAAATTTCCACCGTTTTCCTTGTGTTTTCCCTTTTTTTTCCTGCATTTCCGGTTATCGGCGATAACGATATTATATCTTTATCTCCGGCCAACGAAACTTGTAGCGATACCGACAATGCAAACACTGAGTACCATACGGGTTAAGTTTGCCTAATTGAGGGCAACTAGGGCCCATGATTCAGTAATCCAAACAGTTGATACTAGGTGCCCCACTGGATGGTCCACGCACCAAAAAGTCCTCTGGCTTGGAAGAATCCTAACCCTTCTATAGGTGGTAGACCAATGTATGGTTAAGACAAAAATAAAGCAATGGTTCACATTCAATGTAGTAAAAGCTGAATATTATGCATCTAGGATCTTCCAATGTAGGGGATTTTTGGTGCACAAGCCATTCAATGTTGGGTGCCACACCAATGGTTTGGCAACGCAGCCCTAGCACACACCATGATTAAGGCATCCAACCTTCATTTTAATCTTATCTGCAGATCCCACAGGGTCCTGGCAATTGAAGATTTGGACAAACTGGCCAATCAGATATATGGGCCCACTGGGTGGTCCTATCAGTTAGTTCCCATACGCATGGTGTAGTCAAAACATGGTGCACAAGTTCATAGCTTTTTGGGGTTAGTGTCTTGTTCATCAAGTTCCCCCACGTATACTGTTGGGCCCAAATACACAATCGCCAGTACCATGTTGAATCCATAATCCGATAAGCAGATTGGTTGGGTGTCTTGATCGTGGCCCACTCTAGTGCTGCTTTGTTTGGATGATTGAACCATGGGCCCAAAATGTACAAACAGAAAATCTGGAAGGTTTTGTATTAGTTTACAGTATTAGCATTGTGTAATACCTCATTATTGTATATAGATGCTTCTAAGTGCTTGTGCTTTCTAAATTTTTGTGTGCTTCTGTTTCCCTGATTTAAACGCTCGCTTCATGCAACAAGAGACAGGCAACAATAGGCCACCTGTACTTCTATGAAATTGAATAACAATGATGAGGTACACATAAAATTGCATGGACTGTTAGGAAAAGGGACCAAGGTGGTTGTAGCAATTATCTTGACCATGGTGTTTATGGTATGGGTGGCCATGTTATCTTGTGACTTTATTGGCTTTCACAGTGTTGTGATGGCATTTTCCAACAAACCAGACCACCTTTGTACTGTGAAAGATTGCGCTTGTTTGCATGCAGTTAGTCTTTCCACTAAGGGGACATGTATGGTTTGTTTCATAATCTGTGCCTTAGTTGCAAAGTGTGAGGGCAAGCAGGAGTATATTCGGGTACAGGAGCAGGGAAACGTTAGTTTTAAAAATATAGAAAATGTAAGCTTCGCGGAAGCAACGGCAGGAGCAGGAGCAGGGAAATGTTAGGTTTAAAAATATAGAAAATGTAAGCTTCGCGGAAGCAACAGCAGGAGCAGGAGCATGATCATGAAGTGGGAAGGACATCTAAGGTACAAAGGTTCCTGAAGGCTGCAACTGGGTGTTAACTGTATTTGCAAATTTGTATTGGAAGGTATTATATAAGTGTGTTTGATTTGTTTGGTATGAATCACTGTGTTTGTGCAACTATTCAATTATTTCTCAGAAGTTAGGGCCTGTTGGTTGCAGAATCCAGATTCTAGAGAAAATCCAGATTCCAGTGTTGGAATCCAAAATTGCAGAAACTGGAT
Source organism: Liriodendron chinense (assembly GCA_003013855.2). Taxonomy (NCBI): domain Eukaryota; kingdom Viridiplantae; phylum Streptophyta; class Magnoliopsida; order Magnoliales; family Magnoliaceae; genus Liriodendron; species Liriodendron chinense. Next base: position 2,033,028 of record ML058424.1, on the reverse strand, counting down.
TGGAAACTCAGATTCCATCTGCAACTTGCTGTTTGGTTGAAAACTATATAATTCAACCGTTGCTTCCCACATGGCCCACTTGGGCTTCGGATCCGCCTGCGAACTTGACCCCTGGCCTATAGTAGTCCCACAAGACAGATGGCAGGGTTGGATAACAAATAAACATTATAGTGGGCCCTAGTAAGTTTTTAATGGTCGACGTTCAATCAACTCTATTTTCTTGTGGTGTGGTCCACTTGAGATTTAGATCTGCCTCATTTTTGGTCTAATGCCCTTAATTGAGCTCTCAAAACAGATGGACCGCGTGGATATAAAATGCATACATCATAGATGTACAACGCATACATCAAGGTGAGTACCACGCTAGTGACGCTCACTTCAGCTTCTTTTCCCTTCCGTAGAAACGGCCCTACACCATTCTACTAATCCCGATTCCAGCCAATTTAGGTTTCCGGGTGGAATCCTGTTTGGCTGGAATTTGCAGCCAAACACACCAGATAAAATTGGATTCCGCTGGAATCCAGATTTTAAGCTGGAAACAGGTTTCCAGATGCCAACCAAACGGACCCTTATCTATTTCAAAATTTCTTTGCAATCCATGATCATTTGTAGATATAGAAATGACAGAATAGGACGACAATAATGAATTGCCATGATAATTTGGTGCTATGCTTATTTGCGCTTTTTACTGTGCAGAAACTATCACTGTTTTGATACATTCTTTTACTTGTATGGGGCCAAGTTTCCTATTCGATGTGAATAGGGAGCTTCCGTATTTAATGCCTAATCTGTTCACATGCCCATGATTGGTTTATCAAATCCATTGATCTGATTGGCTCCCATCATGGATGAACCATGCCAAAAGAAATCTTTTTATTTGATCAACTCTAACCTTTTTCTTTGCTGGCATGTAAATACATGGTTAAGAAAAAATGCACCAAGAGTCCACATTCAATGGAGAAAAGATGAGATTTGATGGTTAGTATCTCCCAATTTGGGAGAATTTTTTAGCTTGGTTCGTCCATGATGGGTGATGTCAGGTCAATGGTGTGGGCCCCACTTGTGAAAAGTAGATATCAAATGGGAAGTTTCCTATTCGCATCGAATAGGGAATTTGGCCTATATTTTTATATATGCCCCATCAAGACAACTTTCCTTGAGATCAATTAAAATTGTTCACATGATTCAAATGCTACAAAGAAGTTCGTGCTGGCATTTTCCTTTATTCCCTGTGACAATCAGTATGTATAGCTATGTGGCTGGCTGCTGGATTTAATTGCTTTTCCCATGGAAATATTAGCGGATTCACCGTCGTTTTGATCTTTCCTAGGGTTTCAAAAGGAGTAAGGGACATACCAGGCAACTTGCAGTCGGCCACTAGCAGTGTTCCTTCTGGGAAGTCGCTCATGTACTTTGGGCTGTTCCTGGCCACTGGCATTTTCTTCATTTTCATTTCATTCACCATGTTCCTTCCAGTCATGGTGCTGATGCCTCAAAAGTTCGCCATCTGTTTCACTCTCGGATGTATCTTTATCATCTCATCGTTCTTTGCCCTCAAAGGTCCAAAGAATCAGCTTGCGCACATGTCATCACGAGAGGTATCTAAGCTCCTCCCACCTTATTTGATTGGTCTTTTTTTTTTTTCCTATTTTTTTCCACCAATTATCATGCAAGTGATGTAGCTAGTACTTGTGTAACATTCTTTCTTTTAACTTGTGCTTGGATGCGTCATCAGATTAATTTGCAATAATTGGTGTAATAAAGTGGATGTAACCAAATTGTAATGGCATATTGTGGGACTGGGCTCCACATTGTAATTAAGTTTTGTTTGGAAGGAACATGACTGTAATTAAGTGCATTTGTCAATTACCATATTGCTGAAATTACCCCTCCATTGGAACTAACAATTCTTGGGAGTGGGGATAACATTTCCCTTAAGAACAGGTCCTGATATCTTGCAAAGGGAAAAGTTCAACTTGTAATTTAAGAATGTTGAAATAAACATTATCATTATGCCAATTATATGTCTGTCCCTTTTTTAGAACAGCTGCATGCTTGGCTATATTGCGTAAATAATAAAGTATGTTATATAATACCAAAAGTAACATTATGATTTTGCTGGGAATCAGGCTAATTTTTGGTGGGATATAATGACTGAAAATTGTGTTTTCAGTTGGATATATGAATCAGGCTAGTTTGGAGATCTGGCATGAGTATTATTGGCTGTATCTTGCTAGGGTTTGAGCAATTTTGAAATCAAAGGGCCTGATGAGAAATGAATTACATACAAAATTTCCAGCTCAGGCTAGGAGGTTGTGTAGTACCTCTCAAGTTTTAAATTTGTACAAGTGGGGCCCATATTTCAATGAACCAAAACATTGGCATAACAGGCCTGTCCGTGGATGGAGACAAAAGTCTTGACCTTTCTCTTGGCTGAATGTGACTTGTTGCTGTATTCTCTCTCATAACTAACAGTTACTTGACCACTTGTTGAAGGGTTAAGATATTGCCAATCTGAGGGATTTTTGCACATGGGCCATCAAATCCCATGATATGAACTGTTTGGATCATTGAAGTTTGAACCATGTTTCACACTTGATTTCACTTGTACAAACTGAAAACCCATGTGGTTCTGTACAACCTTTGGCCCAAGCACTGTATTTTATAATACCTCTTAGAGAATTGGGGGAGGTCTTGTAGGTCCATCACATTGTGATTGACTACCAATCAGGGGAGTTGATAATTGAATTTTGCATTTGAGCCATTTATGCCTTGGATGAGCTGATGGAACAGAATCCAATGTTATCATTACGATTTGAATTCATCTATGGCTTACATGCATTAGGATTTCAGATCATACTCTTCCCACATCTGCGAGATCTATGCGGGTCATCAAGTGCCCCTGCCATCTTTGTACTGTGAAAATCAGACCAGTCTGGTATCAGGTGAGTACACATTTATGGTGAATGTGGAATGCTGGTCTGTTTAACTATCCATTTTTTCATACATGTGTAGTCCACCTGTTGTAGGGACCTGGCTGAATTTTGGGCCAGGGAAGATACACCTTGGGGTCCCCAAGATTAGCGGCCCAGATCTTGGGCACGTGCCAAATTGGCTTCCATGGGTTAGTAGGACTCAAATCCTACTCACCACTTGGGAAATTGTCTCTTTACTGAGCTTCTATATTCACACCTGTTTGTTTTGGCACCTGGGCATTAGAAAGCGTTCTTCACATGACAGCATGGAGTATGTTCCTTGTTGCCAATATGTAATTTGAGTTTTATATAATATGCTTTACAGCATGGATTATGTTTCTTTGTGCAAATTTTTAGTCAGTTGATTTTTCTCTACTTGTATAGTATTATGCTTTTCACCAACCCAACAAAAATGGCAATAAAAAATTAATTTGCTTCTATGGGTCTGGCTATGCTTTTGGCAGAGACTTCCTTTCACTGTGGGATTTATTGGCAGCATGGTGGGTACCATATATGTGTCCATGGTGCTTCACAGCTACATCCTCTCTGTGCTTTTCTCTGTCATACAGGTATTTCACTTCCTTGACTTGACGTTTCTCTGGCTTGATTCTTCTTTTACCTTATTTCTTTATTGGTTAATGATGTTTTTTTTTTTTTGGGTATGGCAATGCTTGTTGGTTAATGACTGCATTGCCTGTTACTTTCTCCTTGGCACATCTTAGCAGCCTCTTGTTGCTTCCTTTTCTCTATGATTGTCTTGCTTCCTTTTCTCTATGATTATCTCCTTTTATTTGTTTTCTTACCCATTTTGTTCCTTTGCATGCTGCTACATTTTACAATCACCAAGGACCCTGATTAATTAATTAAATTTTTTTAAAGTTTTTTCTTTCATGTGGAATGGAGTCATCTTAAGGCTATCTGGAGAGTAGGATGTTGAGTCCTACTTTCTCCACATGTGCTAATGTGGCATGTGTGGGAAATCGAAGACATTCATCAGGATGGCCTCACTATGTATGTGCTATTGTCTGAAATCAGCTTGTCCAGTCATTTGATGGGACAAGTCTGGTGATGCAGGGGCATGCGATGACCTAACCCTAGATGCATGTAAATTTAGTTGGAAGATATTCAAATAATAAAATTAACAACTAACTGTTTTCAATAAGAGGAAACTAACAAATCTCAACACAGAGATGAGATCCATTCATCCGGATCATGCCCCTTAGCATAAGAATCACGCAAAACCGTAAAATAGGGAGGATCTTGGGATATGAGTGTATCCCAGATCTAGCATATACCAGTCCATAATCAAGTTCGGATTCAGTTTTCATGGCTAGGCATCCCTCTTTTCTGATCGTACCAAAAGAGGTAGATTCAGGGGAAGAACGAATGTGATGGGGAAGCAACAGGTTCGAGATGAAGGATAGCACAAATTATGAAAATAAAAGAAAATTGTACCTTTCCTGCACCTTGAAGAACTAGAGATGAGAAAAAAATGGAAACCGGGGTGGAATTCTCAACACTCGAGGGCCAATTCTAAAACCGTAATCTCTTAAAATAAGATGAAGACAAGCAGCCGAAATTTCTATTCATTCAATAATTTCAAAATAGGGTTTCTCACAGTATATATAAGCTACGGAAATAAAAAGTGCACTAAAGTGCCTGAAAACAAAAGAAAATAACATAAAAACGCCTAGAACTAAACAATGACACTAAGACGCCTAGAAACAAGAAAATAAACAGAAAAAGTGACTAAAAGTAAATCCGCTCCACGGTCCTGCGGTCATGATACTCATGCTCGATCCTGCAGCTCGCGTACTTGTAACACGTCAGAAAGTGGGTCCAATGGGCCCGGCGTCCATCCATATCAGCTCATCTTCTCCAACACTCGATTTGCGACGTCGCCTCCTCTGATACACTCTAAAGGGTGCACCACTGATGTCCGCATCATCTGGACTAACTTACACATTCTTTTTTTGTACTCGTGGGTATGTGAGCCACGAGAGCATCAATGCAGGCCTGATTTTTTAGGATGGCACATCCGCATTGAGGAGCACTTAATGAACAGCTCAGATCTTGCATACATGAGCCAGTGGAGGCCTCTTGAGAAAATTTCACATTTCTGTGTTCTTTATTTCAGTCCATAGGAAATAAAGGATGTTAATAGGCTCTCTTGCTCTCTTCTAATTTAACAAAAGTGAATATTTTTAAGTCGGCATACACAATCTGCACTGAGATTCATGGCGCACATATCTCCCACCAGCCAATAAATGGTGGTCAGGAATCCTAAAATGCATTTCAGAGTATGTGAGTTTGAATTAAAATGCTCGCTAGATAATGTGCGCACTGACTCATGGTGCTCACTCTGCAAATTGAAGCTGAGCTCTAATAATTTCGTTTGTCCTTGTTCTAGGTCCTCTCGCTTTCATACTATGCTATTTCATACTTCCCGGGAGGATCTGCTGGACTGAAGTTCCTCTCTTCCTCTCTTACATCTTCAATACTGAAATGCTTTGGAAGGTGACATCAATGTATTATTTTTTTTTCCATCTCTTTCTTCTTCAGAGGTACTGCCAGTAAGATATAAAATGTTAGACATACTCAGCTGTAACAGTGATCAGATTAATCCTATATTTCTTTTGGTTGCTTTGTGTGCCTCACATCCATTCCTTTTTGAAATGCAAAATCTGATCATACCCGCCATAATTAATTGGCGGTGTGTTGTTGGAAGCAGTATCCAATTGAATTGTGAAAAGTAGTTTTAATTAATGGGGTAAAAAAAGAATGAAAGATATGTGGATCCATTGGAGACTCAAAATTTGCGATGCAAATGAGAAGAAGATGAAGAGGAGGATATCCGGGCGAAGGCCCAGGCCCAGCCCTAAGAGGAAGCCTGGATCCAAGTCTGCTCAGAACAGTTGTCCGTGGGGTCCAACAGTCAGTCCAGCGGCAGCTTCAGCAAAAGAGTCCAAACATCCCATGCGGCTAGAATTGGAAGGCTTTTGAGTCTCTCCATTGGACCCTATGTGGATCCTATTTAAATCTTTATTTAGAGTTCCTTGCTTCTTTTGGGTGTGTTAGGATGAAAACAATCAAGGGCTGAGATTGTAATAGGAAACTAGGGTTTTTTTTTTTTTTTAATGATATATGAGGCTGATTAGTCAGCAGCAGAGAGTTTTTGAGATTGGACTGTATTTTTCCATTCTTTGAAGGAAATGTAGAGATGGATCTTCTGGGTTTTGGGAGACAGTTTTACTTGAAGGGCATCTTCTCTCATTGTTGTATTGCTTGTGCGGCCCTGGTATGTTTTAATACTTGATTTTTAGTTCCCTGGAATTTATTTTGTGGCTGCTGGAAATTGAACTTTATGTGCCATGATGAAAAGCATACCAAAATTGCTGGAATTGTAAATAGTTGCTGGAGCGTTTGGTTGGACATTTATTTTATCAGTCTTTGCAAAATGCTTAATCCTGTTTGAATTCCAAGTGGAGCCTAACCTGAACTGTTTGCATCACGTCCCATTAATCAGTTCCTTCGAAGCCTAGACTGTCCTGTGTTAAGGGTTTTGACCCTGTTGAACTGAGAAACTAAGATGGTTGGAGCTGAATCCAAATACCACCGAGTGTTCAGGGCTGCAGTTTATTTTTCTCGTCTTGGTGTGATTGCTATCCTTTTGTTTGTTTATTTATTTTTTAGAAGTCTGAGACACTGCCAAAGATGTACGTTTGTAGTGGGAGCCATTTTTCTCAGACATGAATTTCTGCTTTTCTTTTTTCTTCCTTCAAACGAAATCGTTTCATCTTTGGAAGAAAAATGTCTGCTCTTCTTTAAATGCTAGACCAATGCTTAGTACATACAATGAGATAGATGGTAATTGTGAAGTGGAGATCGATGGCTGCTGATAAGCAAGCATCATATATGTTTGATCGGATTGGGCGATTTCTTCATCCTTTGCACTTTTCCTGTCTCATCCAGTTCTCCCTCTTTGTGTGGCTAGAATGGTGGGCTGGCGACACTTGTTTTCGCAGTGGTAGGGCTATCAGCACTCCATTTCTTCACTAGAACTGTGACATCCAAACACCCTTTTTGACTTAGAACCTTAGCTTATCATGTATTGTATGTTAGTGTATTGATGCTTTTTCTGTGTAATAATAATGTATTTCAATTTACGTTGATACATGCTTTCCATATCGTATGCGCCCACCTTTCATATCATTAGCCATGTACTGCATGTAACTGCATTTGCTTTGCTATACACGATTGCTATACAGGGATCAGCCATCCTAGGGTCCTGGTCTTCTGGACCATTTTGAGGTTTTAGATTAAGCTGATGGAACAGCTGTCCCTGATGTCCATTTTCGATCTGATGTCTAACACCCAGGCATGTCAATTTCCAATTTATGCATGGCTAACGTCCTTCTGTGGATCTCTTGCGCTCAAGCCTTCACACTTTGTTTGATCCAATTATTTCCAGTTTTAACTGCATCTCGGATACTGATTCTTGGTTCGAGATTTCTCTCTGGTTAGTCTCTTTTGCATTCGGGCAAAGCAGTTGAATTTCTATATGGCGTGTAATGGATGGTGAAGGATCCATGGATGATGATTAGCCAAAAGGGTGCTCAGCACTAGCTGCTTAGATGCTACCTTGATTAATGCACTTTTCAGTTCCTTGAAGCATGGTCCAACAATCTCCGCCATGTGATGATCTTTAGTTCTAAAACTCACTGAATTGACTTGAAATTCGGCCGAGTCAACTCGGCTAGGTGAGATTTTGTGGTGAGCCCGATCTTGAGACTGAGTCGGCTCAATGTGACTAGTGGTGACTCCAACCAAATCACTCAGCTTGTGAAGCTGGTAACTATTAAAAAGTGAAAATTGTAGTGAACGACAGAACTCAGGACCTCCGTGAGTGTAGTAACACCTGCTACGTTAGATCTCTTATTTTATAATACTCATACTAAACTATTTTAAACATTCTTCATTACTAGAAATTTATTAATTTATAATAAATTATTAAATATCAATTTGAGTCAGGTCTAGTCGAGTTTTTGGCCTTGTCTTTTTGGACTTATAAATGACGCCACGCATTTGAATTTTTGACCTATAGAGTAGGTTAAGAATAGTCATACTTAGGTTGGGGCTCAACACCACCCGTGGTGGTAGGGTGGGGTGTTGATGTGTTTGGCACTGTGGAGCCCAACCTGATATATGTTTTCTATATCCATGCTGTTCATTTGTTTTGCCCCATCATGTTAATGTATGAACCCAAAAATGAAGCAGATCCGAAGCTCAAGTGGACCACACCATGGGAAACAGTGTTGATTGAATGGCCACCATTTAAAAATTCTTGGGTGCCACAAAAGTTTTGGACCTGGCTGATATCTGTGTTTTTCCTTCATCTAGGTCTAAGTGACGCTATCAACAGGTTGGATTACAGATAAACATTAAAAGGTTTCAATGGTTGGTGTCATTATTGCTACTGTTTCCTGTGGTGTGGTCCACTTGTGCTTTGGATCTGCTTCATTTTTGGATTCATGTCCTAAAATGAGCTGGAAAAACAGATGGACGGCATGGATATAAAACCCATGTATCATTTTGGGCCCCACAGTGCCCAACACACCTGGGCTGGGGGTGTTGGCAACACGACAGCTCATGATGTTCTCAGCTATTATGTAGGGCGGGTAGCTAGGATTTTCAAATCTTGCAGATACTTTGGGGCATGACCCATCCACAGTAGGACGCAATATGCCAACTGAAAGAGGCCATTCAGGTTTCTCTAATTATCAGAAAACAAATATATTATTTTTTAATAAAGGTTTAGTAGAAAAAAAAATAAAAAAATCTACAGACAGGCTGATGTAAAATCCTAGGCTGTGTTAGGCGGTCATCAGTCTCGTGATGTGATTGAGATTTTGCAAAATTTCCCAAATAATTTCATATACTTTGCTGTCCAAATCTAGGCTGTATATTATATAACTTCTCATGTTCTTAATGCTGCCAATCAAACCTGTGGATTACACCAGACATCAAGAAATTTGATGGATATTACATGATTAGTCAACCTCACCTTTTGTAGAATATCATGATATTTCATGAAATTTGGTGCAGCTAAACACACCTTTAGACAGATTGATCATGAAATTTTATTATATTTGGTGCAACCAAATAAGCCCTCTAGAACATGGGATTAAGTGGCATGGGATTGTATTCAGTCCAATATAAAATCCATCTGGTGTTTGGAAACGATGGGAATGATTGGAGAAGTCCAGGCATCATATTATCCAGTCCCAACAATAGATACAATTGGATTCTTAGTGGGCTTAGGAATTCATATCATTTGTGGGCCCCATCTTAATACATGTGTTTTATCCACACCGTCCATCCATTCATGTCCTTTATACATGACAATCGAGTTGCATATGCATACAAGTGTATGGCATCAGTTGTGAAACCAGTTGTTGATTACAATTCCATGGTCCACCAAATGCAAGTTTCACTTAATAGTTTTTTTTTTAAATTTATTTAATAATAAAGAATTTGATTCCAAGCATTGGATTAAATAGTCGAAATACCATGGTATTTTCACTTCCAGGTGTATAATCATTGTATCTAATGTAATTCAATACCATTTAATCTTGCATTCCAAACATGCCTTTATTGTTCTCAATTTTTGAGAGCCTATCAGCATACCTAAATCAGATTGACACCCTCAAGGGCCCGTTTGGATTGTAAGTTACTTATGATAAGCTACTTTTCAGATAAGTTACTTATCTTGGTTTTTACTTATTAAGCAAATAAGTATGTTGGGTAAACAACATACTTATCAGCCAATAAGTAATAAGTATGTTTGGTAATCACACATTGATAAGTAACCTTTTGAAACAAAATTTCAAATCTACATATAATAAGCAACATATTGACATGAAAAGAAACAGCTAAGCAATTGAGGCAGTTTTCCTAACAAAGTGAGCTTTTCTAATCCCACGTGTGCAATAAAGCCCATGTACACGCCATGCATGTGCTAACATAGTACGATTGGTCGGAGATACATTCCATCCATCAGAACAGGACCACTATATGAATGCCCAGGTGGGCAACAGTCTGTAAAACAAATGTACAGCTTTGGAAGACTTGTCTGAAGTTTTCTAACCCATTCACTTGTTTCCAATAGTCGGTCCACATGGTGAGTGGACTAGAACCATTTTTTGGGAAAGATGTAGAAGATCGGATCAACTTGATTGGTGGATTGGATCTTGCACCAATTAATGTAGGGCCCATCTTTGATGTGGGCCGTCCGCTATGTGAGCCCCACCTTTGATGGGACGGTCCATCATGTGGGGCCTCCTTTGATATGGACGGTATGAGAGAGCAGTAATTGAGTGAACCATGAGAGAGAACTTTGACATGCAGCGTGACCTGAGAGAGATAAGTAGAAAAGCTAAATTAGAGGGTGGTTAATTAACATTGGATCCCACCCCCACCCCCCAACACACACAACAAAAAAAAAACAAAAAAAAAAAAAAAAACAACTCATTAAGATAATAATTTTTAAGAGATAAGTTACTTTTCAATTATACTTACCAAACGAACTTAAGTGCCGTCTTAAGTTTAGTCGAAAAGTAACTTATTTGGTAGTATCCAAAACGGGCCCTTCGTAAGTTGCTTAAGATAAATTACTTATGCCATAAATAGCTTATCTTAGTTTTTACTTATTAAGAAAAGAAGTATGTTTGTAACTTATCAGCTTTTCCTCCCTTTCATCTCTCAAAAGAATGAAAAAAACTAAAAAAATTAGCTGAAGTGATTATGTACTTTTAAGTAAAAAGTTACTTATTACTAATTACAAACCAAACTTACTTATATGAAATAAATTACTTATCTATTGCTATAAGCAGAAAAAGTAGCTTATTTGGTAGTATCCAAACGGACCCTAAATGGGTAGCTAAGCCCTTTTCAAATGAATCTCATATGGCATGTGCTGGTGGAAAACTTTTAATGCTCTACCAGTGTCATGGATGATACGCAGGGACTGAAAAGTTGTACACGTGGTATACTGGCCAAATCATGGGTCTCAGTTTTTATGTGTCATAATCCAAGAGTTACACTTACTTGATTATATAACTATCAATTAGTGGACATGCATTGACGGTTGAAATTAAAAACATCCTATGGTGCAATCATGGCTATCAAGTGTCCAGGTATCAGATGCTTGGACTGTAGGGCTCTCAATGGGTCGGATCTGGATCTGGATCTGGATCGGATCTACTTGGATCCGGCTCCAAGTCCGTCTATCTATCTGTAGAGACGGATTAGGATCGAATTCAGATCCAACTCGGATCTAAAAGGTGATATCCATATCCGATCCATTTATAAATTGTTAGATCCATTTCCGATCCAAAATCCATATAACCATCAGATTCGGGCCGGATCTAGGTCTGAATCCACCCCATTACAAATCTTGAAAAATATATGGTATAAAATATATAATATAATATATTTAATTTAGTAAAAAAATGATGCAAATCCCACTATTTACCATGGCATGGTCAACATGGCCTAAAATAATTTGTAAAACGGATGGCCAGCATGAATATAATATATACAGTAAGGTGACAATGAGCCGGATTTTAATCGGATTCGGATCAAACTCGGATATGTTCCTGTGAATCCATATCCACTCCATTTAAGTAATCGAACCTATTTTAAGATTCAAATCCGATCCATTTAACTAATCGGATCTATTTTAAGATCCAAATCCGCATTATATGGATTCAGGAGCGAATCGAATCTCGGATCTGACCCGCTCCATTGACAGCCCTATTAGATTGTCCAACCAATCTAATTTTGGGAATCTGACTTAGGTACAATGGGTTGTACAGACGGTTGAGTTGAGTTAACACGTGAACTTGTACAATTTCTGAGTGCGCCTGCATATCAAGTATAATACTCTGCCAGAGTATCAAACATGTCGTTGAATTATGAGAAATTTCTAACTGTAAACCCTTCTTTTCACCCACCATCAAAAGTAAACTCCTCAAAATTATTGTTTCCCAGTCTAAACTTTTGAAAATTTGTCAGACGAAAATACCCTTTCCTTCTCTCTTCCTCCTCCACGGTTGTATTCCTCCTCCGTCTTCCTCCACCGCTGTTCGTCGTCAGCTTCCTCCTCTGTCATCTTCCTAAGCCATCGTCTTCCTCTTTGGAGCTGTCGTCTTCATCTTTCTGCGGCTGAAAATGGCTACCCGTCCAAGCGTCGAAAATGTATTCGAATATAAGTAAAAATAGTGAAAGTATGAATGGAGTGTGCCAATTTGATTGTGAAGTGTTTGTGAAAATGTGGAAATGAATGTGAAAATAGAATGGAATGTGAAGTGTTTGTGAAAATGTGAAAATGAAAGTGGAAACGCTAATGGAGGTGAGAATGATGGTGAATGTGAAATGTTTGTGAAAATGTGAAAATGGAAGTGAAAATGGAGGTGAAAACCCTCTGTGATCGGCCTAAACTTCGTTGTGATCAGTCTAAATCCGGTTTGATCAGACAAAATGACTTAGTTTCACCCCTGTAATCGCCCAAAGCCCACTGTGATCGGTCAAAATGACCAATCACAATCAAATATGCCCTTGTGATCGGCCAACGCCCACTGTAATCGGTCAAAATGACCAATCACACTCAAATATGCCCTTGTGATCGGCCAACACCCACTGTGATCGGTTAAAATGACCGATCATAATGAAATCTACCATTGTGATCGTCAAAAGCCCTCACAGTGAAATCTACAATTGTGATCGTCCAAAGCTCACTGTGATCAGTCAAAATGGACCGACTTCTCCTTTTACGATGGACTTCGGCCGTCATTTCACCAATCACTCGGTCAAAATTACAACGTGATCGGTGAAATTGACCGACTTCTCCTTTTACGACGGACTTAGGCCGTCGTTTTTTCGCTTTTTGGTGTATTAGACCGATCGTTTGGTCAAATACAAGAAAAAGCGAAAAACCGATGACTGAAGTCGTCGTAAAAGGAGAAGTGGTCAATTTCACCGGTCACATTGTAATTTTGACCGAGTGATTGGTGAAACGACGACCGAAGTCCGTCGTAAAATGAGAAGTCGGTCCATTTTGACCGATCATGGTGGGCTTTGGACGATCACAATAGTAGATTTCACTGTGATCAGTCATTTTGACCGATCACAGTAGGGCTTTGACCGATCACAGGGGCAAATTTCACTATGATCGGTCATTTTGACCGATCACAGGGGCATATTTGACTGTGATCAGTCATTTTGATCGATCACAGTGGGCTTTGGCCGATCACAGGGGTAGAAACTAAGTCGTTTTGTCCGATCAAACCGGATTTAGATCGATCACAACGAAGTTTAGGCCGATCACTAGAGGGTTTTCACCTCCATTTTCACATTTTCACAAACATTTCACATTCACCATCATTGTCACCTCCATTAGCATTTTCACTTTCATTTTCACATTTTCACAAACACTTCACATTCCATTCTATTTTCACATTCATTTCCACATTTTCACAAACACTTCACAATCAAATTAGCACACTTCATTCACACTTTCACGTTTTTACTTATATTCGAATACATTTTCGATGCTTGGACGGGTAGCCTATTTTCATCCGCTCGAAGGATGAAGACGACTGCTCTAAAGAGGAAGACGATGGCTAAGGAAGATGACGGAGGAGGAAGTTGACGGCGGACGGCGATGGAGGAAGACGGAGGAGGAATACAACCGTGGAGGAAGAAGAGAGAAGGAAATGGTATTTTCGTCTGACAAATTTCCAAAAATTTAGATTGGGAAACAATAATTTTGAGGAGTTTACTTTGGCTAGTGGTGAAAAGATGAGTTTACAGCAGGAAATTTCTCTTGAATTATTTGTGATGGGCCCGATGGGCGATGGCGGGGAAAAAGAGAAATTAGATGATCCGTGACCTGCATCTTCGCACCATACATGCACGAGTTTTCCGTTGACATGTGGCATAAGGTTCTGGTAATCAAGACCGTTGGTCTCTGATGTCCTACCATAGATGGACGATGCTTCAAAAGTCTCTTAGATATGACAATCTTGTCCTTCCGATTTGTGTCATACAGACGGTTAAGAAGAGAACTCCATTGATGACCCACTTCCTTATTTTGAAGGGTCCATATACATAGATTTTTGGTGCATTCTCTATCTACCGCAGCACTCAACAGATCAACGGTTTGGATTACTACAACATGGGCCCCACTTATCAGGATTGAATACTCATGTATGCTGTTGAAATATACAGTCCACATACGAATATATTGAACTTAGACACATAGTAGGTACACATCATCAATGTTGGCATTTCTTGGGTCCTCCCTACTCTTCATAAGCTACCTTGAAATTATCACTCTGATTGGATAATCCTGACCATCCAATCTATATCTTACAAGATTAGAGGCTCAAAATCATTTATAAAAATGAAGTCAATAGATAGTCCGATTCAGTGTAGCTCACCTTGGATTACTTATGGTTCCGATCTTTGATTCTGACCGTACACGTGTCTAAATGCATCTAGGTGTGTGAAAATGTTTCCTAGTCGATTCTAGTGAGTAGGCATGCAACTCTTCCTAGTCGACTCAGACTCAGGTCGACTCCAATCCGGTTCGTAAACACAAGTCAGCATTAAAATTATTGGGTGACTCAGCCAGACCAGCTGAGTCATCCCAACTCTGAGTCGCAACTCAACTCTGGACTGAACGAATCTGTCCGGGTCTTAAATCCTCAGCTAGTGTTAGATTAGAGGTGCACTTGCAGTCTTGCACATCCAGGCTGAGATCGAAGCTCGAACCATCGCCTGCTATTAGCACTCACTGAGTCACCCGACTCATCTGAGTCCTGACTCGACTCCAAGTCGAGTCTTAAATCCTCAACCAGTGTTTGACTAGGGGTGAACTTTCGCATGAAAGCTGATTGCGTACCGAGTAAAAACTGTGGGGCTCACCATTATGTATGTGGCTGATCCACGCCGTCCATCCGTTTTACCAACTTATTTCAGTGTGTTAATCCAAAATTGGAGCATATCCAAAGCTCAAGTGGACCACTCCGTAGGAATCAATGCGAATTGAATACCTACCGTTGAAAACTACTGATATTTGTCTTTTCCCTTCATCCATGTATGCGTGACCTTATGAACAGGTTGGATGACAAACAAACATCACTGTGGGCCGTATGAAGATTTCAACGGTGGAAATCATTATTCCCACTGTTTTCTATGGTGTGGTCCACATGAGATTTGGATATTATTAAATTTTCGGCCTCATGCTCTAAAATGAGCTGTAAAAACGGATGGACAGCGTGGATAAGACACATAATCCAAAATGGGGCCCACAGAGTTTACTCAGCCGGCAGTCCTAGTTGCCTCCATCGTGGGGCCCACTTATTTGATCCGATCTTACCTGTAAATCCAACGGGTCACTCTCAAAGGTTGCAGTATTGAGATCAAAGAGATTAGATTTTTGTTCAACTAAGAACAAATGTAGTTTTATAAGATAAAGTCCAAGGACCCCGTTTGGCCGTCCATCATCACTTTTTTTTTATATATAAATAAAATCAAAAGAGAAAGTCAATAGAGAATGCAAATCCTGAAATTAGGGGATGATTACCCCACCACATGTCTCTTAGGAGACATCGATTTGACCGTAATGAAGCTTTTCTCATGCAAGGGTATAGAATGTTAGTACACCACCACTCACTTTGGTACACACCTGTGGCAATCCGGGCCATTCATAACTTGGGCCCATTATGGGCATAGCCGGACGCGGATCTCGGAAGTTCCTGCGCTGGGAAGCCTGGTGGGCCCCACCGTGATATTTGTGAGGAATCCACCCCGTCCATTGGTTTAGGAAGCTCATTTTAGCGCATGCGACAAAAAATTAAGTGTATTCAAAACTTTAGTGGGCCACACGAGAGGCAACAGTGGAGATTCATTGAACACCGTTGAAACATCCGCATGGCCACAAAAGTTTTGTATCAGGCTAAGTTTTTTTTTTCTTTCTTTTTCACTTAATCCCAGTGGGAACGACCTTATAAACGGTTTGGATGGCATAAAAACATCTAGGTGGGGCCCAGGAAGGTTTCAACAGCAGGCATTTCTTTCCCCAGTTTTCCCTCTTGTGTGGCCCACTTGAGTTTTGGATCCGTCTCCTTTTTAGTCTCATGTCCTAAAATGAGCTCGAAAAACGGATGGACGGGGTGGATTTCTCAAAATCAACATGGTGGGACCCACCGAAGGAACTTCCCTTTGGCAGGAAATCCGCCTCCGGCATAGCCCAATTTGGGACCGTCTGAACTTTTCGGCGGTACAAATTCGATGGTTAAGTCCGGATCTGTGTAGGCCATGGTCCATCCACGGTGGGTCCCATGATTTGGATGTTTCGGATCACCATATAAATATGCCATCTGTACGGTCGTTGTTCTAATGCTATATTTATATGGTGGTCAACTATTTCCGTAGACTAACAAGGCAAATAGCTATTTTAAATATTAAAAAACAAAAGAGAGGGAAAAAAAAAAAAAAGGACAGGCAAAAGGCAAAATAAAACAAAGGGCATGGATTAAAGTGGTGGACGTCTTAATCCTATGTGGCATGGCCCATTATTCTATTGCTAAAAATGGTCAAAGTATTCTATAAATTTCCAAAGTGTCGATAAAGACTATTCCAATTTTTAATAAGAAATCAAAATCTTCACTTTAGATGAAACATCCTAGCCGTTCAAGAGGCCGAAAGCACCTTAAAGACCACGTGGAGAGAGAATCGGTCCAATCCACTCTTTATGTGGGCCACAACATTTCACGGAATCAGTCTATTGATTTCAATGGTGTAGTTTTCCTGATGACTGATTAGTGGACCATCCCCCCAATGCACCACTTGTATAGGGCATCAAGCCATGTAAATTGTGGACTGCAAAATCACCTGCATTGTAAAGAAGGTTGGCCCACTGATTAGGTGGGCCATACCTATCTGCTGATTCATAATATCAGCAATCCTTTGATTTTGACGTGAGGCCTGTCTTACGAGTGGATGGATTGACCTGATTTCTTTGGTCGGTGATCTTGATGGTGGGACCCACTGATTACATGGACTGGATTTCCTAAAGGGACACATTATCAGGAAAGATGGGGCTGCGTGCTACGTTAGCATATATACACCTTGATGTAAGTGATCCATTAGGCCTCATCACGTTCGTCTCACCTCACGTGCCACTAGAATTGAAAGTGGGGAGCGGATTAGCTGTTACCCGGGTGTTACTCTAACCATATGGGGCCCACATGGATGTACTGTTTATATATCCACACCGTCCATCTGTTTTCCCATCTTATTTTAGCTCTTGATCCCAAACTTAAAAAAGATCCAAATCTCATATCGACTGTACCTCTAGAAAAAGTGATGATCGACCATTAGAAACCTTTTGTGGGCTATAAATGTTTTGGATCAAGATGATATTTATATTTTACATTAATAACGATTTTCGTAATGTTAACAACGGGTTGGATTGCAAATCTACATTACGAAAACCTTACGATTGGCCCTTTGTAATTTGTAATGGTGAGGCACTCATCAAAACTGTTTCCTGTGGTGTGGTCCACATGAGATTGGAATATTCATATTGTTTATCGTAATTTACTAAAATGGGCTGAATAAATGGATGGACGGAGTGGATATATAAAAAATCATCAAGTTGAGCTCCACGGTAAGGGTAACACCTACTAAGGTGTTATCCGGTTTTCCCCGGGTAACACCTAATCCGCTCCCTTGAAAGTGCGAGTATTTAGAAAGGTAGAAATACTTTGATACTCTGGCGGAGTGTGATGGATGATACTCAGACGGTTTGAATTTACTCAGAATTGCTTACGTGGCAAATAAATAATTCAACATAAACCGTCCAAATATACATTCAGTGGTTTAGATGTATCATGAACAAATAATTACTCTTATTTGGTAATTGAAATATTGGATTGCTTGGCATTTATTGGACGGTTAGAAATGAAGAAAAGATCCGATGGTCTTATTCCAAATAAAAAGTGTCCACAAATCCGAGGTTATGATTGTTCAACCAACTCGATTTCTGTGATGTAACTTAACAACAGTGGGTTCCACAATTTAGCAGGCTTACTTTTGGTTAAGTAAGACACGTGCATCATTTGTAAGTGCCTGTGTATTAAGAGTCAAATGCTGCCGGAGTATCAAATCTACCCATTAGAAAATGAAGGGAGGGGATTAGGTGTTACCCGGGAACATGTTAGTGGGTGGTACCCTTACCGTGGGGCCCACCTTGGGTCCATCTTTTTTTCCAACCCATTTTAGGACGTATTCCCTAAATTTAGCAGATCCAAATCTCAGGTGGACCATACCATAGCAAACAATGGTGATTGAGGGCCTACTATTAAAAACTGCATAGGACCCACTGTCAGAAGATTCATAATGTTTATTTTCCATCCAACCCCTTGATAAGGTCAACCAGATCTCTATGAACGGACAATACAAATATCAGATTGATCCAAAACTTTTTTGGCCTACAAAATGTTTTTAACGGTTATTTAATACTTTTTCTAGTGTTGTGGTCCATAGGAGATTTTGATCTACTTAATTTTTCGTATAACATCCTAAACATATTTGATAAAATGGATGGATGGAGTGGATATAAAAAAATAATTAAGGTGGGCCCCACATGGTGAGGGTAACACCTAATCCGCTCCCTAAAATGAAAGGTCAAGATTCTCCTCACGTGCATCTCACGTGTACACTACAGTAGGAGTGCATGGATTCTCTTCTCACGTGCCAACTATTGTATGAGTACAAGGATTCCTCAGGTGCCTACTATGGTATAACAGCTAAAACAACCATAAGCTCTCTCACACGTGCGCATCTCACATGCTTAGCTGCTCTTTTCACGTGCCTACGACGGAGATTACAAAGGGAGGTTTTCTACGCCCACGTACGTGTAGAAGGATACTACCCACACGCCACCATATGCCAGCACGGCAGACAGGTGCAATATCCCAGCCATCCACCAGGTAGGTCCGAACTTTAAGATGTTCTCCACCAAAAATCAGGCTGGTTCTCTCATCATGAGGACCGAAATTTTAGAAATACACGGACGGCTTAGATAACCCATCCAAGTTTTCATCAACCGTGCATTTTTTTCTTAAGCTGCGGCCTGCCTGATGAGTAGATGGACCAGATTCTTTCGCCAGGACATCTATATAGTCAGATCCATGTGATGGATGGATGGCTTGGATCTGGAGCAATGATGCATGCCAGCACACAAGACGGCGTGTGCATGAGCTTCCTTGTACACGTGTGTTGCGTAGCTAAACTCCTCTCTGCCTCACATGCATCTCACGTGCCTACTGAAGAAACAACATGGGGCCTTCATGACTACATCTCAGATCATAAAATAAATAAAAATAAAAATAAATAATCAACAGTCACCACATGTGCGGTGGCCCACTATTTCCAGCGTATCTTATCATGTTCCTAAAATAACCTTGGACCATTAAACAATCCAATAGCCCATGTGCCAGGCTTTCTCTATATTTTTATAGTCCTGAATCTCCTGATCATGCACCATTATGTAGAAATAGGGCCCATGGTTCGGTCACCACATCATTCATCTTTACCCTTCTAGATTACATATTCCTCGCATTTTGATGAGTGGACCAAAAGACATGGTTAAAAGAAATTACAAGGATGTTTAAGAAAAGGGCCAAAACTTTGATGGATAAGATCTTTCAATGTGAAGAGTTTTGGGTCATCCCCCGCCTGGATCAATCTTGGGCACCATAAGACCAACGGTTTGGATCAATGGATTATGGTCCTACTTGTATAAAATGGCATACCAGGTCATTTTCATTTTCTTTCTTTAGCTCAAAGGAGAATTTATCTGGCACAGAGTTATGTGTTTCCACTCCGCCTGCAATAGCCAGATCCAACGAATGGAATGTCACCAAGTGTCCACACCCTCAAACACAATAGTATCAGAAAAGGGTAGTCGGATTGCGTCCTTCCCCAGTATGGACGCAAAGCGTCCAAACCGAGCTGTGGAGGGGCCCACCGTGAAGAATGTGTCGTCCATTCCGTTCTAAGATCAGGCTCAGGCCGACCGCATGAAACCAATAACGAGGCAGGTCCAACGGTTTGGTCGACCGGACGCGGATTGCGTCCTGCCCCCGTGATGTGGATGGGCCCACCGTGATGTATCCGTCTATCCACTCCGTCCAACCATTTTATAAGATCATTTTAAGGTATGATGCTAAAAAGAAGGAATATCCAACGCTCAAGTGGGCCACACCGAATAGTAATAAGAAGGTGGTGGTGTCATCACTACAGTTACGTCACCAGCTTCCGATCACTATTTGGTGTGGCCCACTTGAGCGTTGGATCTGCCTCTTTTTTGGGCCTCAAATACTAGAATGATCTAATAAAATGGTTGGAAATAGTGGATGAACGGATACATAAGGGCCCCTCCACAAGTCTACCCTGTATGGTAATGTGTTTGGCAGGGGCAGGACGCAATCTGCGTCCCCGGTTGATCACACCATAAATGGGAAGCGGATTGCGTACTGAGTAACACCACACGCTAGCGTGCGGAGTAAACTCTGTGGGGGCCCACAGTGATTTAAGTATTTTATCCACTCCGTCCATCCATCTTGACGGAAAATTTTAGGTATGGTGCCAAAAAACGAAGCATATCATAATCTAAAGTGGACCACACCACAAGAAATATGTGAACTGAATGTCTACCATTGAAAAATTCTCCGAGGACACAGAAGTTTTGGATCAAGCTGATATTTGTGTTTTCCATTCATCCATATTCATGTGATCTTATGAACAGTTTGGATGACAAATAAACATCATTGTAGGGCCTGGAAAGGTTTCAATGGTGAAAATCATTATTCCCACTGTTTCCCGTGGCATGGTCCACTTGAGACTTGGATTTACTTAAATTTTGTGCTCAACCATTAAAATGAGCTGAAAAAACATATGGCCGGAATAGATAAAAGCATATACATTTTAGGTGGGCCCAACTGAGTTTAATCCGCACTAAGCTACTCCGCACGCAATCCGATTCCATAAATGA
The DNA here is from genome assembly GCA_003013855.2 of Liriodendron chinense. Lineage (NCBI taxonomy): Eukaryota > Viridiplantae > Streptophyta > Magnoliopsida > Magnoliales > Magnoliaceae > Liriodendron > Liriodendron chinense. Next base: position 2,011,926 of record ML058424.1, on the reverse strand, counting down.
CTCTTGCTTTCAATGCTTGGTGCATTTAATGCAACCCGAGCTCAGTATCTGGTGTGACGGACTTGACTGGTAGACCTGCCTCATCCTTGGTCTCATGTGGTTGGCTTGATATTAGAAATGGAATGGATGGAGTGGATAAATAGACACATCACAGTAGCCCCTCCACAGTTCAGTTTGGACGCTTTGTGCCCACAGTGATGAATGATGCAATCCACTTTCCAGAAAAAGGCACTTGCAGAGGAGCAGAGAGAGCTCATAAGGAGAAAAAGAGGTCTATGCAAAATTCAAAAGATGCTTTGTATGGCCAAAACTTTAGAGGCAATCATTCTTCTAAGTGACACTTGACCAAAATACATAAGTTATGTATACATAACTTTTAAGAGCATGTACAACCTAGTATAATGTTAAGGAAGTGATGCATAATGACACATGGCCAAATATAATTTGCAATGATTATCTAGAAACTTATCAATGATGAACAGAGAGTAGAAAGCCATTAGGAATTCACGCAGGGAAAAGCGTGATACAATAAAAGAAAGATCACCGTCTTCTTCAAGTGATTAAAACCTTCAATCCACAGGGAAAGTTCTTGAGTCCACAAAAAAGAAGAAGATTTTTTTAACATTTTATTAAATAATGTGTCGATAATTTTTCAGTTATATTACTAATAAAGAAAACCCAAACCTTAATTTGAAATTATTCAAAATATCGAAACTCTTCTAAAGCCTAATTTCCTAATTTGTTTAGAAATTATCTAAACTATAAATCCTTTTAAAGCCTAATTTGACAAAAAAAAAACTGTTAGCGCATTTATTTTTGCACTTTGTTTGTCAATCACATGCGACCATGTGTTCGTGAGTCGATTGAACCCTTGGAAGCTGAAGACCAAAGACACAAGAGGACAAGAAGCATTAATGAGTAAAGAATAGGTAAATGAGAGCTGCTTTAGGGACTCTAACTTTAGAACCAAAACAACTTAACATCTGGATGACCATACCCTAAATTGGTAAACCTTTAGATTGGTCTTTCATCAGCCTTAGGACCCCTTAAAGATCACAATTCATAAGGCTTTAAAGGACCCAAACTGCTATGAAACAAACTATCTAAAAACAACAGTTTTCTGGGTGTTATCGACCAGTCGAGCACATGCTCGATCAACGTTGATCGGTTGACGTCGACTGGTTGAGCCGACCAAAAGCAATTCAACAAATTTTGCCTGAAATCTTAAATGGCTCAACTGGTCGAAGGTGTGTGTCGACCGATCGAAGGGCACAATCGACTGGTCAAAGGCTCGGGTCAACCGATAAGCAATTAATCATTTATGTCTATTTTCTAACCGTTGGAACATAAAATCTATATATTGGGAACTCGAAATTTAGGCATTTTGATGGGGTTTTAGTGCATTAGAAGCCATTACAACTCCACATACATAGAGGCTCTAATTTTATGAGATCAAAGTAATTTTCCTCGTGATTTATCACAAGCAAGAGTATTCCAAGATCATGTTGAAGAAGAACTTGATCTTCACCTCTTTTTAGAGATTAGACACTAAATCAAATAGGTAGATCCTTGTCTATATTCTCTAGAAGACTCATCTAAGTGAATCCACTACATGGATCCAACTCCCATCTTTAGGTTGTAGAGATTTCACCAACTTTCATCACCTTAGTCACCTCAATAGAGCATCACATGCAAGGTGCTTAATTGTGGATCTGAACCATTCGGCATCAATGAGCGGGGGAGAAACGAGGAGTTGATTCAAGCATGGGAGAGCATGAAAAAGCAACTCGAAGTAGGCGTATCAAAAGGGGCTCAACCCGAGAAGTTGTCTATTGTAATAGTCTATGTTATACTCCTTACTTTATGGGATTGCGTGTAAGAGTTTGATTGTCAGACTCAATTAAGTTCTTGAGTACATAGGACATTGGCTCTTGTGTAGGGCCAAAATTAAAGTCCTAAAGTAGGCCACCAGATACAGGTATATACGTGTTAGTCTCCAAGGGAGCCTCTAGCAGGAGTGTACGTGGGGCTTTGGACTACAACCGTTAGTAATTGTTCATTTAACCGATAAAAAACCATCTAAGTCCTCGATGGAGTCGATTCTTGTGTAGGACTGAGGTTTTTGGCAAACCTATTGAAAACCATTGTGGGTTCTTATGTAGGGCTGTAAAGGTTGGGATGAACCTATTGAAATTGCTAAATAATGAAATTCAATATACTCGAGGGAAGAGTGTGCCAACCGAGAGTGGATTAAGAAAATCGAACCTTTATACATCATTGTGTTTCTGCTTGATTATTTGAACACATTTCTATTCATACATTGTGAGCTTAATTGATGTATCATATAAATGCTAGAATAAATTGTATGCTAGGCACTTGATTGTTTATTCACACACAAGTTGTATTTCACTATTCCTATAAACTAGTTGCTTAATGTTGAATCATTTGTAGTCTATGTGATTGGACCCACTTGGCTTGAAAGCCTAAGTGTTAATTACTTAATTAAATTTTTATTGATAAATATTTTAATTAGGCATAAATTTTTAAGTGCTCCTATTCACCCCCTTTTTAGGACTTAGGGCCTGTTTGATTTTCCTAAGAAATGAAAATACCCTGAAAATAAGTCATTATTACTTCTTTACCCCATTTGAAATTCGATGTAATTCCTATCTCGAAAATCAGTCCAAAAGAAGTAGTTTAAAATTATGGGCCCCATCGTGATATATATGATATATCCACTCTGTCCATTAATTTTACTTGAATATTCTAAGACATGAACAAAAAAATGAGGCTGATCCAACATTTAAGTGGCCCACACCATAGTAAACAGTGGCAATAAGAAGTTTTTAATGATAAGTGTTAGATTCCCTTTTTCCTGAGGTGTGGTCCACCTGAGCATTGGATTTGCTTCATTTTTTGGTCCATGCCCCGTGTTCATTTGCCAAAAAAGATGGATGGTGTGGATAAGCCACATACATAACGGTGGGCCCCACCTATATTCACATTCTCCTTGATTTTAGTAATACAAAAGTAGGCAATCAAATCATACATGGGGAACGACATAGGAATTACCCAGGAAATAATCATTATACATTTACATTACATTTACATGAGAATTGGAAAATCAAACATGCCCTTAGTTGTAGTTTTAAGTTTTGCTCTTAGCTTCCGCAACACATAGCGTGTCGATGTCGTGTTAGACTATCCGTACCCTATGCAATTTCAGAAACATCCACATGAACCTTATCAGAGGATTCATAGTATGATTATAATCAATTTTTAAAAAGACGAATAAACCTAAAATTATAAAAATAAGAAGAAACGAAAAAATAGAAATTACTAAAAATAATATTTTTTTCTAAAATTATAATTTTGAACCAGAAGGGTCAATTTTCTCGTAAAATGGATCAACGCAACCTTCTAAACAAGTTGATTGACCCTGAAACCATCGTTACATAAAGATCAATAGGTTGTGTGGTTTGCGACGATGCCTGGATCAAAAGTTATAGTTGATTTATGATTTACACTTCAAATGACAATTTCTCCCCATCAGGAATAAATTTCTTCAAACCGAATACGCATGAGACCTAGTTATGTCATGCCTTATATAGGACTAGATCTGGATTTAACGGAGTACTTGCACTTTTGTTTGGTCTTTTTTTATCCAATCATGTAAAGTATGCATCTGTGGCATATCTTTCATCAGTCTCCTCCACTTGAAAAGAACTCATTAGCGAGTTACTCAACAGACTTGGCTCATGATATTCATGCAGATCTGCCACATTGAAAGTTTGCGAGATCTCCATGCCCTCGAGAAAATAATAACATAAGCATTTCATTGGTTTTGCTCCTAAAGATTATAACATGGCTGATTTTCATATTCCTTATTTTTAAATATTATAGTTGGAAACTTTGTTGCGCAGCACACCAACAACGCCGGTGAACAGAAATCCAATCTCCAGTCTCACCCACAAACGATAAACAGGAAGAAAATAATAACTAGCAAAGAATCACACAAACCAACGATCCACAAGACAGAGATTTACGTGGAAAAACCCTAACAAGGGTAAAAAACCACGGGTGCAAACTTCACTATGAAGAAAAAACGAAGTTACAAGCAATACACTTACCTTCTCCTATGCTCCCATGCACAGAGATGGCCCTTTTGCTAATCCTCTAGCCTTTTTCTCACCTTAGACGTATAGAAGCCCTAATCCCCATGTCTAATCCCAGTTTACACCCCTTTATATAGTAAACCCCACAATTAGAACAAAAAATAGGAAACCCGCACTTTGGGTCCGCGGTCGGTCGGGCGCCCGGTCGTAACTGGGTCGGGCGCCCGGCCATTTCAAAAATTGTCCAGCAACCAAAAGGCATAATTCAGGGTATTATCGGGCACCCGGTCACTTTGACCGTCGGGCGCCCGGCTACTCACAAAACAGTCCAGCGGACTAATGCCAAAACAGGATGAATTTCGGGTGCCCGGCCATTTGACCGTCCGGGCGCCCGACCATGGTCTGGTGTGGTTGTCTCCACACTCAACAATCTCCCACTTGGAGACAATCACCACATGATCCTTCGTCTTCTACATTCGGAGTGCACCACCTCCCAGTCTTCAAGCCTGAAGACCAATCAAAGCTGAACAGAGCTTCAGCTTCTCCCGTGTGACCGCCTTGGTCAACATATCTGTAGGATTCTCACTTGTATAAATCTTCTCCAAAGCAATCGATCCATCTTCCAGTAACGAACGTATGAAGTGATATCTGATGTCAATATGCTTGGTCCTTGGATGAAAGGCTGAATTCTTAGCCAAGTGTATTGCACTCTGACTATCACTGTACAGCTTGCAATCTCCTTGCTTCTTCCCAAACTCTTCCATAAAACCTTACATCCACACTATCTCCTTACACGCTTCTGTAGCTGCAACATATTCTGCTTCCGTTGTACTGATGGATACTATCTTTTGTAACTGAGAGATCCAACTGACTGCAGCACTACCCAGGGTAAAGACATACCCTGCAGTGCTCCTTCTGCTGTCGATATCCCCTGCCAAATCTGAGTCGACGTAGCCTTGTAGCTTGACTTCCGATCCTCCATAACACAGCCCTACATCCACAGTACCTACCAGGTATCTGAGGATCCACTTCACAGCTTCCCAATGTTCTTTCCCAGGGTTGTTCATGTACCTGCTAACAACTCCGACTGCTTGAGCAATATCTGGCCTCGTGCTAACCATAGCATACATGAGGCTCCCTATGGCTGACGCATAAGGGACTTAGCCATGTAGTCCGGTTCCTCCTGTGTTTTAACTCCTTGCTCCTTAGAAAGCTTGAAGTGGTTGGCTAATGGAGTGCTAACCGGCTTAGCACCTCCCATGCTAAATCGATCAAGTACCTTGGCTATGTACTCTGCCTGTGACAAAACCAGCTTCTTGTTTTCCCTGTCACGCTTTATCCTCATACTTAGGATTTGTTTTGCAGCTCCTAAACCCTTCATGGCAAACTCTTTAAACAGTTGTCTTTTGAGATCTGAGATGTCCTTCATGCTTGATCCGGCTACAAGCATATCATCAACATACAGAAGAAGAATGATATACGACGTATCAAACTTCTTCAAGTAGCAACAGTGGTCTGCATGACATCTCCTGTACCCGTTTTTCGACATGAAACTGTCGAACTTCTTGTACCACTGCCTTGGGGCCTGCTTCAGACCATATAGACTCTTCTTCATTCTATACACCTTGTTCTCCTTTCCTGGTGCCACGTATCCTGTCGGCTGATGCATATATATCTCTTCTTCAAGGTCTCCATGAAGAAAGGCTGTCTTAACATCTAGCTGCTCTAGATGTAAGTCCTCTGTAACCACTATACTCAAGACCATGCGAATCGTAGACATCTTCACCACAGGTGAAAATATCTCTGTGAAATCGATACCTGCCTTTTGTTGGAACCCTTTCACAACCAGTCTAGCCTTGTATCGTTTCGAACCACCGTGCTCCTCCTTCAGTCTGTAAACTCATTTGTTATGAAGAGCTTTCTTGCCCTTAAGTAGAGTGACTAGCTCCCACGTACGATTAGACTCAAGAAAGTCCATCTCATCTTCCATGGCTTGCTCCCACTTAACCCGCATATCTAATCGTAACGCCTCTTTAAAACACTCTGGCTCACCATTATCTGTCAGCAGTAGATAATGTAAGGAGGGTGAATATCGGACCTTGGGTCTCCTCTCCCGAGTAGACCTCCTCACAACCGGTGTCTGCGGCTCTGCCTCATCATGCTCCTATGCATGCTCATCCTGTGGCACTGTAACACCCGTGTCCGGTAACTCTTCCAGTTCTACGAATTCCTTCTCATCGGCATTGTTTTGCTTTTGCTGCACACTGTCCTTATGCATCATTTTTTCATTGAAGACTACGTCCTTGCTCCTAATGATTTTTTGGTTCTTAATATCCCAAAACCGGTAGCCAAAATTATTCTGCCCGTATCCTATAAACGTGCACCTCCTAGACTTCACATCCAGCTTGTTTCTGTGCTCTGCATCAATGTGAACATAAGAAGTTCAACCAAACACTCTGAGATGTGCAAGGTTCACCTCTTTTCCAATCCACGTTTCTTCTGGTAGCCCACCATCCAATGGTGCAGAGGGATTTCTATTGATGAGATATACGGCAATATTCACAGCATCTGCCCAAAAGTCTTGGGCAACCCTGCATGTAGCCTCATGCTCCTAGCGCGCTCAAGGATGGTCCTGTTAATGCGCTCGGCCACACCATTCTGTTGTGGTGTCCCTGAAATCATTTTCTGGTGTTTGATTCCATTTGCTACACAATACTCCTCAAATCTCTTGTCACAGTATTCTCCCCCATTATTCGATCTGAGACACTTCACAATTTTACCGGTCTCATTTTCTACCATAACCTTCCACTTCTTAAATACATCGAATACATCTGATTTGTGTTTTAAGAAGTAGACCCACAGTTTTCTACTAACATCATCAATAAAAGAAACAAAGTAACGTGAGCCACCAAAAGATAATACATGTGCCGGTCCCCACACATCAGTGTGTACAAGCTCCAATAGATGCGTCTTTGGAGCGCATCCTGTCTTCTTGAAGCTAACTTTCTTCTGCTTGCCATACACGCAGTCCTCGCAGAATTCCAGATCGATTGCCTTCAACCCTGGTAGCTTCCCATTTTATAATAGCACTTTCATCCCCTTCTCACTCATATGTCCTAACCTCTGATGCCATAACTGCCCGTTCATTCCAGTTGATGCAACTGCGAGTGAACTATACGATCCAGAAGTCACATACAAAGTACCTTCATTCTTGCCTCGAGATATAACCAAGGCACCTTTTGTGACCTTCCATGCATCGCTCGTGAATGTCGTCACATATCCGGTATCGGCCAACTACCCCACTGAGATCAGATTCAGTCTCAAACTCGGTACATGTCTGACATCCTTCAGCTTCAAGACCGTTCCGTCTTTCTGACTTAAATGAACGTCTCCTTTGCCAACAATACTGCATGGCTCATCATCACCCAGGTAGACTCTTCCAAAGTTACCTGAGACATAATCACGAAAAACTTCTTTTAATGAAGTGGCATGAAACGAAGCACCCGAGTCTATAACCCAAGACTCATTATGCGCATCAAGAAACAAGATCAATGCCTCTGTGTCACTCTCCTCAGATAGATTCACTGAATTCTTCCCACCTTAAGAGCTTCCTTCTTGTTTCTTAAGCGCCCTACAATCACGCTTCATGTGCCCCTTCTTCTCGCAATGCCAACATCCATCCTTGTCTTTCGGTCCCTTGGAATTATTCCTCAACTTAGAACGCCCATGTTTATTGCTACCTTTGTTTGAAGATCTTCCTCTTCCTTCAATATTTAGAGCATTTCCTGAATCCCCTGAAATTCCTGATGCCTTCCTTCTAGATTCTTCGCTTAGAATTAGACCGGCCACATCATCGAATTTCAACTTTGTAGATACTGAAGAATTGCTCATGGCAATTACCAAACCATCCCAACTGTCTGGCAAACTTGACAAGATCAATAGGGCCCTGACCTCGTCATCAAAAGTGATGCCAACGGATTCCAATTGGCTCGTGACTGTATTGAACTCGTTTAGATGTTCAGCCACGCCCCCACCATCTGACATCTTCATGTTGAATAGCCGTTTCATAAGATGAACCTTATTTGACGCCGAGGGTTTCTCATACATCGTAGCCAAAGCCTGCATCAATTCTTTTGTGGTCTTTACTTTGGATATATTAAAGGCGACACTCTTAGACAAAGAGAGTCGGATCGTTCCTAAAGCCTTCCGATCCACTAAAGCCCATTCATCATCTGTCATTTTCTCTGGTTTCTTCTCTTTTCCTCCTAGAGGAATGTAGAGGTCCTTCTGATACAGATAATCATCCATCTGCATTTTTCAGAAGGCAAAATTTGAACCATCAAACTTCTCAATTCTAGTTTTCCCATCTTCCGCCATCGCTCCAAGTTGAACTAAACCAAAAGCTCTGATACCAGTTGTTGCGCAGCATGCCAACAACGCCGGTGAACCGAGATCCAATCTCCAGTTTCACCCACAAACGATAAACAGGAAGAAAATAATAACTAGAAAAGAATCACACAAACCAACGATCCACAAGACAGAGATTTACGTGGAAAAACCCCAACAAGGGTAAAAAACCACGGGTGCAAACTTCACTATGAAGAAAAAATGAAGTTACAAGCAATACACTTACCTTCTCTTATGCTCACATGCACTAGAGATGGCCCTTTTGCTAATCCTCTCTCATTTTTCTCACCTTGGACGTATAGAAGCCCTAATCCCCATGTCTAATCCCGGTTTACACCCATTTATATAGTAAACCCCGCAATTAGAACAAAAAATAGGAAACCCGCACTTTGGGTCCGCGGTCGGTCGGGCGCCCGATCGTAACTAGGTCGGGCGCCCGGCCATTACAAAAATTATCCAGCAACCAAAAGGCATAATTCAGGGTATTATCGGGCGCCCGGTCACTTTGACCGTCAGGCACCCGGCTACTCATAAAATAGTCCAGCGGACTAATGCCAAAACATGATGAATTTCGGGCGCCCGGCCATTTGACCGTCCGGGCGCCCGACCATGGTCTGGTGTGGTTGTCTCCACACTCAACAAACTTCTCCTTGTGTATGTGAACTAGCACGTTATCAGCCGCCTGTAAAACACCTTCTAGCACCAATGTTTATCAGTAATTTCTTTATACTTAGCATTAAACTATCATAACTTCTTGGGGTTAACGTAGTTGACATAGCACATGGACTCGTGCTTTCCTTCACTAAACCCTTAAGGATTAATTCTCCTACTTCTCCCTATAGGATCTCACATTCTTTCAGATTCATCCAATAATATGAGAAATTAGTCAGGTTTTCCCTAGGACATGATCAATGTGGTGCTAGATAATACGTATGGGGGTAACTCATTGAGCATAATCCCTTTGAATTCCTACAACACTAGTTTCAACTTTTCTGTAATGTTTATGAGTTCCGCTTCTTTCCCCTTTACAACTAATGCATTGATTTTCCACATCTCCTTAAATTCTTTGACAAAACTCCGTACAGTTACGAGAGACCACCCTTCCACTTTAGAAGTATTAGGTTGGTTCTACATTTTCATAAGAACGAGGATAATTTTTTTATCATCTTAGACAAAAATAAATATATTATTCTGGCCTTTACACGTGGCATCAACATCATCCTATTATGGTCGACCAAGTAACATGTGCCAAACTTCTATATCGATTACTTCACATATTACATCATCTTTATAATATTGACTAATGAAAATGAAAACACGATATCGTTCAGTTACTTTTGTTTCGCTGACTTCTTGATCTATCTAATAATGTACAGAGAGGGTGCTTTTATATATTCAATTGCAGCTTTTCCACCATAATCTTCGATATGATATTCTTATTACTCCCACCATTTATAATCATATAAAAAATCTTTTGGTTCACGGTGCACTTCATTTAAAAGATGTTGTATCATTATACATCTATCTCCTCATTCGGCATGTACAACTTCCTCATAATCAGAGTAATAATCTACGATTCACCATTATCGGATGGTGGCCTACAATTCATCACCAGTACCGCACCAAAAACATGATGACCACAAGCTCCATTTCCGATCTCATGTTGCTCATCATTACAAACACAAGTCTATCTTAAATGTCCCATTAAGCGGTTGATCATCACTTGCAGTCCTTGCATTTATGCCTTTTTCATGGACCCTAAAATCAAGCGTAGGCCATTGATGTGCTGTAATTTGAGTCTGGATCTGGGCCCATGATAGTCTTAGTATGAACCCGGATTTGTAACATCCAAGAGGTTTGGATTTGGATTGGCATGCTTTTAAGAGTAAATGCGAATATTATGCCAGGATTTTGAAAAATAGTGTCTGTTATTTAGGAGATGTAGGCCGTTTGTGACTTTTTCAGAGGTTCGTAGAGATGTTGATGAGGTAGCTGATACTCTTCCAAAAGAGGGTGCATCGAATGGGTTACTCATATTGGTCTCCCAGTGCCTCTTCCTTGATGTAGTTTTCATTTTACTTTTTTTTCTGACAAAATTTAAGTTTTCATTCAGAAAAAGGTTCATTTACTAGTTATGGAAGGCAATAGACATTGGAAATGACAACTCTATTGACTTTTGGCATGACTCATGTTACTCTATGCCATGTTTATTTTTGAGTACATGTTGTATGGCAAAATGTTTGGGGCTTAACTATCATGTATGATGGCTTATTACTCTCATGATTCAGGGTTACGCGTTTTTATTTTTGTGCCTAACAATGATAATATGCTCACTTATTGATAATTCTGTTGAGTTGTGATAATATGCTCATCTTTTGTAACTTGCCTACCCATGATAACCTGTTTATCTATAACAATATGTTCACTTAGGGACAACATGTCCATCTACGATAACATATTTGTTTGTGATAACGAGTTCATCTAAGTCAATATGCTTATTTATGATAATGTGTTCATCAGTAATAATATGTGCATCTATGATAACTCATATGTGATAACATGCTTCATTGATAACATATTCATGTTTATTTTGGATGTTTTTACGAGAGCACCCTAATAAGCCATGTTTTTCTCCCAGCACATTACAGACTCATTGAGCCATGTTTTGTTCATACCGATATTTCATATCTTTTCAGGATACGTTCCGCTGCAAGGTGCATACAGGAGATGTTGGAGCTTTTATCTTTCTTTCATTGCTGTTGAGTTGATGTACAATTTATGTATGATATGGGATTATATATATGGTTGTGTTGGGTAACCATCCTAGGAAGAACAGGTCTGTCTTTTGGATGTGTGTGTTGATAGCATGAATGTGATTGTAGCTCACCTAATCATATTAAACTTTCAAAAAAAAAAAATCTTCTGTCGGCATGAATCAGATTTGAAGTTTAGGATGTTAGTTAACTTATTCACTAAATTTGGTAAGTGGCGATGTAGCTTCTGTGACCCGAATCCGAGACTTGGAAAGTAATAGGATTCGAATTTCATATTTAGGGTGTGACAAACCTACTTCGCAGATTCTCCCACTCACAAGCTTTAAATGCGGTCGCCGCTGTCATAAGATTATTTCCCAGAGCATCATTTGTAGGGTTGTTGCTCGAACCATTGTTTGATGCTATCGAACTAAGGAAAAGCCTCACTCTGATACCAATTGACATAGGGAAAAGTGTGAAATAATAAGATAAAAATCATCATCTTTCTCTAGTGATTAAAACCTTAAATCAGTAAGGAGAGTTCTTGAATCTATAAGAAAATAAGAGAGAAAGTTTGGGTATTTTATTGAATAATGTGTCTATGATTTCTTGATTACGCCATTAATAAAGAAAACTCTAACCCTGATTTGAAATTATCCAAAATAACAAAACTCTTCTGAAGCCTAATTTTCTAATTCGTTTAGAAGTAACCTAAAATAAAAACTATTTTAAAGCCTAATTTGTTAAAAATAGAAATGTTTAGATAAATCTTATCAGATGATTCCTAACATGATTACAAGTCATTTTTAAAAAGGTAGATAGACCTAAAACTCTAAAAATAAGGAGATAATACAAAAGTAGAAATTACTAAAAATTGTAAATTTTTCTAAAATCGTAATTTTAAACTGAATGGGTGCATTTTCTCGCAAAACAGATGTATGTGACCTGATTTACGGTCCACACTTTAAACGCCAATTTCTCCTCATCCGGAATTAATCTATTTGAATCGGACATGCTTGAAGCCCAGTTACATCATAGCATATATAGAACTAGGCTTGGATTTAACAAGCTACTTTCACTTTCGTTTGGGCTTCTTTTGGTCCAACTGTATAAAGAAACATTTGTAACACATTCTACATAAGGAATTATAAATATAAACAAATACGACAACATACTAACTGTTGGTTTGGTTATGATTTTTAAAAGGAAATTAAAAAAATATTTTGAGAGTTGATCGAGTCTTGTGACATTTGTTATAGAATGGTAGTGTGACCGTTCTATGTTCCATTGGCAACTACCAAAGTAACAGATGGTGCCACGTAGGTAGAGGATTTTACTATATAATCTTGCTTAAAGGGTTAATAAAAAGTAGTGAAGAGCAACAAAAATCCTAGCCGTCAGTGATAGAGGCTCCATCTCTCTCAATCTCTTCTTACAATTTCTTTCTGAAAAAATTCCATTATCTAAATCGTTATTTCTTATTTTTAAATATATATTGAGCATCGCCCCACTGTGGTGTCAAAGTCAGCTTTTACGGTTGATCAACATTTGTATCCCAAAGTAATCACAGTTACGGATCTGGACAGATTTGCAGATTCAGGAATAGGGCGCGAAGTATCTCCACTGCCTCTCTTCTACTTCTTCTTATTTATTTTACTGAATTTATTAAGTGCACTTGTTCTAACTTTCTAATTTCAGTAATTATAGATTGATTGTTTCATTGCGCTGAATTATATTTTCTTGTGCAAATTTGGGTTTACGAAGAATAATCTAAAGATAAATCTTGTTTTATACCCTTTGTCACGATTTGTAATGCATGACAGATCCAGATCTATCTTGATTTTTTTTTTATAATTTAAATTTTTTCATTTTTTGTTCCGTTTACCATCATATATTATTAAAATCAATCTACTAATTTTTTTAAAAGATATGTTGGTTCAATTCATCTTAGATCAGACATTCAATTATTACATATCTGAATATATGATTCACTTCATATCTATTTCATGATTATTTCAGATCTGTTAAATTGATTCAATACAAATCTATGTCATAATCAATTTATTCAGATCTGTAAATTTTGTCTTTTCAAATCCATAATCGGGTTAAAGTATTATAAATTTGTTGTTTGATTTAAATATGTAAAATTAGTTCCTTAATTTAGTTATTTTATTTGTCAGTTAACTCGAGATAGATCCATTCATTGGCTTAGCAAATTGAAATCTGGAACGGCCCTACTGATTGATTAAATTTAATATGATCTAATCAATTTAATATGAGTCTGTTTGATTTCGTTAATTGATCATCATCCTAAATTTATGAATTTGTTAGATCAGCATATATATAGTCCATTACAAATTGATATACTTCACATACAATTCTTCAACTATTCTACATTTAGATTTATATAAGCTATATGCTATAAGATAGATAAAAAAAATGTTTTAAGATCTGTTCATTGCCATCTAAATCGTTTACTAGTTGTTTTAATTAGTTCTGTAACTTACACTATCTTTATCAAACAACAACATGTCAACTTCTAGAGGACACCCAGGTCCATGGCTCAAGTGGCAGACTGAGTGAAGATAGCCTCGTTTCAACACCGAGGTCATGGTATCGATTCCCATAGTGGGGGTGGCTAACGTTGTGATGTGACTAACATGGGTGGGTGGGTGTACTAACAATGAGGTGTGTGAACTAACCCATATAAAAAAAAAAACTTCCAGAGGTAACTCGGCTGTACTTATAGATTTATTTGACGGATCTAACTTTAAGAGGTGGGTGAAAAGAATTAAGTTTATTCTCCATAAAGAAAAATTAATTTATATTCTTAAGGAAAATGAACTTAACCATGATATGGAAGAACATTTTTATAGTTGGGAGTTGAAAAAATGACAAGAAGATGATGAATTGTGTAGAGATCACATTTTTAACTGTATGACCAATTCAATGTTAGATCTTTATTGTGACCTCAAGACTTCTAAGGAACTCTGAAACACTTTGACTAAAAAATATCACACCGAAGAAGTTGGATCTAAAAAATATGTGGTAAGCCACTTTAATCGCTACATGATGGTAAACGATAAATCTGTCATAACACAAATTGAGGAAGTCCAACTCCTCTTTAATGAGGTATTATAAAAAGTTATTAAAGAGGATGATCAATACCTGGTAGTCTCCGTCATTGACAAACTGCCATCTACATGTAAAGGATTCCAAAGAGACCTTAAAAGAAAGTCTGATGATCTTACAATGAAAAAACTTATAATAGACATTCGTATTGAAGAAGAAACGCGACTGCAAGATTAAAAGGAAGACAGTTGTGCCAAAGTCCATAATGTTGAAACAAACAATCAAGACCTTAAGAAAACACTCAAATCAAACTAGAAAGCTAAAACTAACCATGATCATAAAAATTTCAAGAAAACAAAAGCTAAATCAGATTGTTTTATGTGTGGTATTTCAAGCCATTACGCTAGGTATTGTAGACATCGAAAGAGAAAAAACCAAGATAACATAACAAAAGCTGACAAAGCTGAGGATGAGAAACAACTAGTAGCTATGATCACTGAGGCTTGCGCAGTCAAAGTAAATGAAGGTTGGTGGCTCGACTCAAGGGCAACGAGACAAATTGGGTCGGACCAATCTTGGTTTAAATCATATAAACCAACCCATCATCACCAAGTTATTCATCTCGCTAATTTTGCAACTGCTAAGGTGGTTGGAAAAGAATCGTGATTCTCAAGTTCACAGCTGGATGAGAACTAGATCTTAAAGATGTTCTGCATGTCTTAAATCTTAGGAAGAACCTCATTTCTCATCATTTGCTCGACAAAGTCGGCATTAAAACTTTTATTTAGTATAGACAAGTTGTGTTCTCTAAGAAAAAAAAATTTGTTGAGAAAGTTTATAAAGTAGATGAGACGTATAAATTAACTTTCTGTTAAGTATAATAAAGTTTCTTCTTTTGCTGCTTACTTTTTCAGTATAAATGATGAAAATGTTTGGCATTGTAGATTGTGCCATATAAATACCAAATATGTGAAACATATTAGTTGTTTAAAATTCATTCTCAAACTTACTAACATAAGTCCTTCAGGAAAATGTGTGTATTGCAGTAAGTTTGAATTAGTTAGAAAATCGTTCAAATCCGTGAAAAGGAATTCTGAACTATTGAGCCTAGTACGCACAGATATTTGTGACTTGAAATAAACCCAGAGTAGAGGTGGCAAAAGGTATTTCATTACTTTTATAGATAATTTTTCTAGGTTTTGTTACATATATCTAATTAGATCTAAAGATGAGGCATTGGATATGTTTGAAGCCTATAAGGCTGAGTAGAAAATCAAATTTAATCGTAAGATTAAAGTACATAGAAGTTATACGGGAGGAGAATATACTTCTCAAGCATTTAATGACCTTTGTGAATCCCAAGAAATTATTCATCAGTACTCAACACCCCATCCCCTCAGAAAAATGGAGTTGATGAGAGAAAAAAATAAAACCTTGATAGACCTTGTAAATGCAATGGTTATCTCTTCAGGTTTGCCACATAATCTATGAGGATAGGCCATTCTTACAGTAGCCTATGTTCTTGATAGGATTCCTTCTCAGAGAAAAATTTATATAAATTATAAAAGGGAAGGACCCCTAACCTAAACTACTTGAAGACTCAGGGTTGTCTAGCTTATGTTAGAGTAGTTAATCCCAAAAGAAAAAAGTTAGGAAATAGAACTGCCAATTGTGTGTTTGTAGGCTACACACTTAACAGTAAAGTCTATAAAATTCTAACTCTAGATGACTTAATAATCATGGAATCTAAAGACGCTGATTTCTATATGGACTCTTTTCCTTTCAAGGTAGAAAATAGTGGGGGTGATTCATTAAATTCTTGGTCTTTATATGAAGCATCACCAAAATCCTTTGGTTCTATTGAACTTTAAGCTTCCCTTAGAGTCAGTAAGAGGGCTAGAATAACAAAGAATTTTGGACATGATTTCTTTTCTTATCATGTAGAAAGTGATCCAGTCTCTTTCAGAGAAGCAATGTCCTCTCATAATGCCTCTTTTTGTAAGGAGGCTATATTGATTCAGAAATGGACTCCTTTATGGAAAATCATACATGAAATCTAGTTAATTTATCCCATGGTCTAAAACCACTTGGTTGTAAGTGAATTTTTAGGAAGAAACTAAGACCTGATGGTTCCATAGATAAGTATAAAACTAAATTAGTAGTCAAGGGATTCAGACAGAAGGAAGGAATAGATTACTTTGATACCTATTGGCCTGTATCTAGAATTTCTTCCATTAGAGTGTTGATAGCTATTACAGCTCCGCATAACTTGATTATACATCAAATGGATGTTAAAACTATTTTTTTACATGGAGATCTGTATGAGGAGATCTACATGAATCAAACCGAAGGGTTTGTAGATCCCGCCCAACCTTTAAAGGTGTGTAGATTAGTTAAATCTCTATAAGGTCTAAAACAAGCTCTTAAGCACTGGCATGCTAAATTTGACTCTATTCTTAAAGATGATAGCTTCAGTATTAATGAAGTAAACAAGTATGTATATTATAAAAGAATGATTCCATGAGTGTCATTATATGTTTATATGTTGATGATCTACTTATATTTGAGTTAAATGATGTTGTCATAATACAAACTAAAGCTTTCTTAGCTTCTACGTTTGAAATGAAAGACTTAGGAGTGACAAATGTGATTCTGAGAATTAAAATTATTAAGAAAGATGATGAGATAATTTTAACTCAATCTCTTTATATTGAGTGCATTCTTAAGAAATACAATATGATAGATTGCAAAACTGTTTGTACTCTCTTTGATCCTAGTGTTCACCTATATCCTAATAAAGGGACATGTGTAGATCAAAATGGATATGCTAATGTCATAGGTAGTCTGATCTATGCAATGAATTGCATTAGACCAGATATAGCTTATGCAATGGGTAAATTAAGTAGGTTTACTAGTAATCCTGATGAAGAGCATTAAGAAATTGTTCGTAAAGTACTTAAGTACTTGAAAAAGACTCAATACTTTAATTTACATTACAGTAGGCATTCAGCTATATTGGAAAGTTGTTCTGAGGTTGACTGGAATTCTATTTTGAATAGTTGTAAAACAACAATTGATTACATCTTTCTCCTAAGAGGAGGAAATGTGATTTGAAAGTCCAAAAAATAATCTATTATCTCTGACTCGACTATAGAGTCTGAGCTTATAGTTTTAACTTCTACTGAAGAAGAGGTTGATTGGTTAAGAAATATCTTATATGATATACCTTTTTGGAGCAAACCAGTTCCTACCGTTAAACTAAATTATAATAGTAATGTAGCTATCAGGCGTGCTAATAATGCACAATATAATGGTAAAATAAGACCAATAAGCAAAAAGTAAAGCAGAATAAGAGAATTACTCAAAGGAGTGGTATCCATTAATGAAATTAGATCGCCAAGAAATCAGGCGGATCCTCTAACTGAGGGCCTTGCAAAGGAAAAAAAAAATCTATAATACCTCTAAGGGAATGAGACTTAGGCCAATTGAGTGAATCACCTGTGATGGTAACCCAACCTGAATGATTGGAGATTTCAGGAAACATGTGCAATGGAAAAAAAATGAGGTACAAAGTACTTCTATGAGGCACTGGATGTAGAAAACTTGGTTTTCTGTCCCATTCTAGTATTAAAATAGTGCTATTTGTCATAGATTAGAAAATGGGGTTAAACATCTTAATGAGTTTTATAGTCTTTATGGATGGGATGCATGGTTATAAGTGCGTTCTTAATAGACTCACCTATATGAGTGTGAAGGTAAAGCCGTCTTCTATGAGAATTTGGCTAATTCTCTAAAGTGCTCATGAAATTAGGATTTGCATATAGCTTTAAAGTGTATTTGTTTACATATACCAAAGAAGTACATGTGGGTATTCCTGATCTTATCGTCCAATAACTTAGTTTTGAAAGACTGATGTCCACTAAGTCTATGGTAAGGGATTACTACTCACTAAGCAAAGGTTCAAGTCTATGTGACACCTTTGTTATATACGTTAGACTGATGCTCATATATATATATATATATATATATATATATATATATATATATATATATATATATATATATATATAGTGGGGGATTGTTGGTTTGATTTTGGTTTTTAAAAGAAAATAAAAAAAATATTTTAGGAGTTAATAGAGTCTTATGGCCTTTGTTACAGAACGGTAGTTCGACTGTTCTATTTTTCGTTGGCAACCATCAAAGTAACAGATGCCTACCACATAGGCAGATGGTTTTACTATATAATCTTGCTTAAATGATTAATAAAAAATTAGTGAAGAGCAACAAAAATCCTAGCGGTCATTGATAGAGGCTTCATCTCTCTCAATCTCTTCCTGCAAATTCTTTATGAAAAAATTCAATTATCTAAACTGTTGTTTCTTATTTTTAAATATATATTGAGCATCGCCCCCCTATGGTGTCAGAGTTGGCTTCTACGACCAATCAGTGGTTGTATCCCAAAGTCAATTGCAACTACGGATCTGGAAAAAATTTTAAATTCAGGATTATGGCACAAATTGTTTTCAGGAGAGCGACCTGGTTTCTGCGCCTCTGCTGCCTCTCTTCTACTTCTTCCTATTTATTTTACTGAATTTATCAAAGTTCACTTGTTTTAACTTTTCGATTTCAGCAATTATAAATTGATTGTTTCATTGCTTCAGATTATATTGTTTTGTGCAAATTTGGGTATATGAACAACACTAGCTAGTTAGTCTTGTCCTGAATTAGAATTGTAGTAGCTCAAGCTTGCTAATTGTTCGACCGATCAATCCCGTAGATCAAGGGAACTATATGCAAACCTACTGCTTATCAAAATTTATAAAAACAATAGAGAATGAAGAGCTACAGACTCTCGTCAATCTAAACAAATAAATCTTTTATTCTGCTTAACGTTATCCATCTTATCTTTTTTGTCCCACATGAACTCCTATCTTAGTTTAGCTTAGTTTAGCCTTTCTATTTAGCCTTTCTATTTCTGTCTAGTACAATGTTGTAGTAAGTTTGGATATATTAGTGCAACTTTAGTATAATTTCATCCACTTCTATCAACCACATTATTCCAGCAAGTCGAAATAACATTAACTCTCCGTCCATGATCTCGTTTTACTTAACGATTTTACTAAGCCACGTCCATTGGTCAAATCACGACCGTCTCTCGACTGTCTAGATTCAGATAACCGTTAGCCATCCAGGGTTGCTTTGTCCGCACAAACTACTGGTAGTAATTTTTTGTCTGCTTAATTTATTTATTTGCCAATTGTATTACATTTTTATTAATCCAATAACAACGTCACTTGGCCTTAATTTTTGCTCTCAAGTATTTGCTTTGTTATTGAACGGTACAAGCTATCCTGACATGATAAGAAGTCATTGCTTCCAAGTCACAAATAACTCATCTAGATGACTAACCCTTTCCTTTGCAAATGATCTTTGTAATTGGTAGCTAAGTTCTCATGCCATTTTTCGGGAATTTAGTTCTAATCCAAGTATTTCTGTGCTTTGGGATCACAAAGGCATTTAGCTAGATTCGAGTAGCATACGACTCTACGCCACTCTAACAGTCTGGCACATACATACACACATCCCCACCAAGCACCACACGTGTGGCCATGAGTCAGAATTGAAGCCCCATATTATGCTTGTAAATACAAGGAGATTTTAGTAATTTGGCCATACCCTTAGGTTTCACATGCAAGGGGCAAAACTGTCAAGGATGCTCGTCGATTGTGTTTGGAGGATCTATATATTTATCTTGCATTCTTATTTTTTTCATATATTTCTGTCGTGTGTCTCTTTCTTTGAAGTTGGTGGTGTCTCCCTTTTACCAGTAAATGGATGGCTCTAATTGTTGCAAACAGATGTAATTTTTTGCATGCTTGATCATGAAGTGTTTACTGGACTAAATGAACAGTCCAGATTAATAAATTGGTCTGTACACGTGCCTGTTCAATTTCTCGGATTTATGATAATGTAAAAATGTTTTTAGTATGTGAGAAATGATCCATTGGTATTGGAGTAATAGAGTTATAGTGCACCAAGTTGCATCGGCACACTTGGACGGTCCAAGGGATCAATCCAGACCGTCGATTAGGAAGAGAACACATTGCATAGGCTACAATATAAAAATCACACCAATCAGATAACTCTAACCATCGGATCAATTGTGCATAAAATGGACGTTCAGGATCACTTATGTTAAAATTAAGCTTAATCAACTATTTAATCAATTGACTTATGTGGCCGTCATGGATTGATCATGTTCTAAAGACTTGTGGATGGATCAGATCATCTATCAGTATGATTTTGTCACTGTAGATCATGAAAATGGATGGATCGGACTGTCCAAGTGGGTTCGACCACTGATTCGCCCACGGTCAGACATTTCTGTGATTTGAATGTCTTAACCATATGATAAACGGACCTTTTCTCAATGAATGGGAGCCGTTGCTTTTTGTCTTTTTATTTTTTCATCTTTTAGTGTTCAGTTGTATGCCAACAATTTAAGGCCAAGACCGTCCAAACATTGTTCACTATAACAAATGCAAAATGGACGGTTCAGATCTCTTTCATATATGCCACGTATGCAGAAGTCATCTGAAGGGATATAAAAATCGGTGTCTCCTTAGGCACTGACTCCACTCCTGTAAATACGGTGAGATGGCCACATGGATTCCACCATCACTATTAGTGGTGGTGTCCACCTCACAGGGACACCTGGACAGTCCAATTGAGCGATCCGGACTGTCCAATGTACTTTTGAAGGGTACCGTACAAAAGTTACTTTGATCGGCACCATTAAAAGCATCCGATAGGTAGTCCATAAAATGGACGGTCGAGATCATTTGTAAGTGCGATTAATAATTCAAGCGACTCATTCGTGTGGGCAATCATAAATACTGATAATCTCAGCCGTGGCTTGTAAAATAGAAGGGTGTAGAAAGGAACGATCACAGCATAATGATCGAACACGTATCAAGATCCAGGCCGTTCAACAAGTGTCCCATCTATGAATGTAAACGGTCCAAGAAAACAGATTGGTTCAGTCATCAGGCCCGCAATTCATCGATGAGAAAAATGAACGGTTACAATTAAAGGATGACCCATAATCTATGATCATGGACGAAGCAAGATAGATGTTTGGATCATCTTCCCGTGGGCCCCACATGATGAGCGGCTAGGATGTACACCTTATGGTACGTGTGCCCAGAATGACCTCTTCAATCCCTCAATGTACACTTGTTTGTTCGGGACGGTTAACTTTTCACGGTGGGCCCCACCTGATGAACGGCTCAGATCTCGTGCATGCGTGTCAAGTTGGCACGTGTTCCAGAATAGTCTATTCAATCACTTTCAATCGCTTCAGAAATTTCAGCAGCCTTTCCTTTTCTATGTTAGGATCGAGCTCGTGAGCTAAAGGTGGCCCACCTTAATCCAAACCACACGAGGTCGACGTACCGTCCGGTTTACTAAAATAATATTTTAAATAAACCAATCGAATTTTAATAATAAAAAATATTAGAAAAATTATCAAGTGCTCCAAGAACCGTACAAATTTTAGCTCGCCTAGTTGTATTGGAACACATGGGTGGTCCAATCAGTCACGTGGACCGTCCATTAGATCCAGCTTACCGTTCATGACCCACTATTAAAAATCACTCTTCCAACTATACTAGCCAACCATCAATTGCTTATAAAATGAATCGTTCAGATTGCTTATTGAAAAACAGGTCCAGCCAACAATCTGAGCCATCTATTTGCAGTCACTAATCATGGATTCCTTATGATTCTACAAAAAAACATTTTAATCGGATCATCCTAGCCATTCTATCCATGTGTCGAAAATGGATGGCTATTAAAATAAGAACAACTTTCAGTTGGACAAGATCATCCGATCGTCCTCATTTTTACGCTGTGGCCCAAGAAGCATGGGATGGACATAATGGACGGTCCAGATCGATAATTTGGGTTTTCCATATGTCCCTATACAACTGGGATCACCACAACTTATGGTACTCTTGGGATCATTTGGTTATTTCCTTAAATAAAAATAAATAATAAATAAATAAATACAACCTTTTGTTATGGTTGTCCCTTCCACTCAATGTCATGTACATGTTTTTTTTTTGTATTCTTTTTCCTTTGCAGCAAATGCCGTCCGACAGCATGTCCTCACTTGTAATTTTTATTAACTTCTTTCACTCATACCTCCCTTGCATGTGCACTTCACTTATAGATTATAATACAAAGGTTCCCTATTCATTGTTATATGCTACCTCGCGATGTAACCGTTCGATCCGGGGTCATCTTCCATGATCCAAACCGTTGATACGATGAGATACAAAGCTGATGGTTGTGGCCTAAAAAAGATCAACACTGGAAGACCCTAATCTTCAGATTCTTGGCCCCATTAAACAACGGTTAAAGAGGCAATCCATATTCAATGAAAAGACAAGGGTTGAAACATTCCAATCTTCTTGTAAGTATTCCCAATCAATGGTAAGGACCATCTTATGAACGGCTTGGATCATTGGAACATGACCCAGATCCAACGACTATTGTCCAGGCTTTTCCTGTAATAATAAGTTAGGTCGGCTTACCGAATCTCTAGAGTAAATTCCCCTCTCCACTTACAACTCAATTGCATGTGCACTTCACTGCTTGTATATGTAAATTGTAATAGATTCTTCTCTCTCTCCATCAATGGATTTGATATTAGTATAATACTAAAAACACCCATTTCTTCTTCTATGCAGTAACCAAAGCATAAACCCATCTTTCACATCCATACATGCATTTGAAAAGAGAATGGCCCATACTATAATTAAGTAAAATGAACAACATTTTTCCTCCGAATTCACAATAAAATTAGGGAGATGGTATATATACCCCATTTTACCACTCATCGTTTACTTAAAAAAAAAATGATAATTTACAATTTTTAACCATCGACCTTTTAACATTATTTTTTTATGAAAATGTTAGAAGGTTGTTTCTGACATGGCGTTTCATAAAAAAAAAAAAATAACTATCTAAAACAAACAGAAGTTATTTACCATAGCTTTTTAATATTTTCACTACTCTCTACGTTCTCTAATTTTTCATATATTTTTCTTAATCCATTTTTTGAATTCTCCTATCAAAATAATAATGTTATGATGTTAATAGATGAGCTTTGTTCACGTGTTTGAACCATGTGAAGTTACCGTGCACTCGAGCTCGGTGGGGCCCACCCATGGTGTGCATGTGAAATGCAAGCTATGCATATGGTGCATCACCTCATCTTCACCATACATAATGCACTATCGGGAGCAATGTAGAATCATGGTTAAAACCAATATAATAACATGGTGTAGCCCACTTGAGTTTTTGAATGGCTTGGATCATGCTGGACCTTATGAATGGTTTGGATGGTGGATTACCATATTTCATCTTGAAGTTTCTGTGCAGGCATCACCCTCACTAATGTTTTCCGGGTGCTGTTTTGTGCTGCTCACCTAAGTTTGGTTCCCGCGTCATTTTGCAATCTAGTCTGAAATTGGATTCTACCTATATATCACCGTTGGGCCCACACTGCTCTACCTACACGGACGCGGTTTAGCTAGTGACGCTGCCATTAACCACGTGGCTACAGACACAGTTTTATCTGAGCCGTCCATCCATTTTTCCAGATCATTTGAGGGCCTGGTCCCAAAAATGAGGCAGATCTAAACCTCAGGCGGACCACACCGCAGGAAAACAGTAGTGATTGAATGTCCACCATTAAAAATCTCCTAGGGC
This sequence comes from Liriodendron chinense, assembly GCA_003013855.2. Taxonomy (NCBI): domain Eukaryota; kingdom Viridiplantae; phylum Streptophyta; class Magnoliopsida; order Magnoliales; family Magnoliaceae; genus Liriodendron; species Liriodendron chinense. Next base: position 1,987,802 of record ML058424.1, on the reverse strand, counting down.
CTACTGTAACGTTTATTTGACATCCAACCTGTTGATTAAGTCATACAGACCTGGATAAGAGAAAGAAAAACAAATATCAGCTTGACCCAAAACTTTTATGGCCCCCTAGAAGTTTTTAATGGTGGGCATTCAATCAACACTGTTTCCTGTGAAGTGGTCCACTTGGGATTTGGATCTACATCATTTTTGGGATCATAACATAAAATGATCTGAAAAAATGGATGGATGGCGTGGATGAAACACATACATCATGGTGGGGCCCACAGAGCACCGACAAGTTGCCCTTGGCAGCGTCACTAGCCAATCCGCGTGCTGCCTACACATCACGATTGGGCCCACACAGCTCAAACACAGTTGCTTGATGGGCATTTTGGACCTAGCAAACCTCACTTAGAGCAAATTCCACTGTGGGGCCAACCAATCCCTGTTGTGGTTACCGATGATCGTTCGATAGGACAGGCCCACCATGGATGATAATCAAAGCCATCCGATTTAGAGAATGGTGAGACATAAATCGGTCCGTCCATCTAGCAGGCCCTTAGATGACTTTGATCATCCAATGGGAGTGAGCTTAAGGTCATGTCCAAATCATCGTGGACCTATCCAAACCAAGGCCCAGATTGATTGTAAGTATACCACCTGGTCCATATGCTAACCAATAACAAGAGGTTTGCCACATTCATAGAATGCATCGATCCGAACCATTGATCTGACAAGATATATAGATTACGCTGGCAGCCTTGAAAATTCCAAATTGGAAGATCCTAAAATTTTGATCAATTGAAACAGCTCGAAGATCCTAAACTCTCAATCTCAAAGGAAAAGAGCTGGAAATCAAAGGGTTGAAATATTCCAATACCAGAGTTCTTTTCCATTTCTGGGTATTGCTTCTGCTGTGGCCCAACATTTAAACAGTTTGGATCACTGAATTATGACCACCCTAGCCAAAATGAAATCTCCAGCCTTCAACCAATCACCAGACACAAAAAATAAAAAACCCATCTGCATCTAATAGCTGAAAATAAAATAAAATAAAAACAATGCAATGGCATTAAACAAATCAAGCACCCAAAAGGAAGCTGCTCATGGATCCAGATCTCCTGCATTTCTACTATAAACAAAACATGGGGTTCTTCCCTCTACAATCCCAAAACAGATCATCTGCTCTTCCCTTCTCTTCTCTCCATCCATCCATCCATCAGCAATGCCCCCAAATCCCCACACCTTCTCTTCCTCTCTCCTTCTCTCCATTTTCTCTCTCCTTTCCATCTCTTGCTTCTCCATAGATGAACAAGGCCTTGCTCTCCTCTCATGGAAAAACAGCCTCAACCCCTCCACAGATGCATTCAAAACATGGAATCCTTTGGATCCAAATCCATGCAATTGGTTTGGAATCGTCTGCAATTCGAATTTGGAAGTCGCCCGAATCAGCTTGCAGTCTATCGACTTGCAAGGCCCATTGCCTTCGAATTTCCAGTCCCTCAAGTCATTGGAATATCTTGTTCTTATGGCCACAAATCTCACCGGCCCAATTCCGAAAGAGTTCGGGGAGTATGCTGAATTAGTTTTCGTTGATCTCAGTAACAATGCGATTTCGGGGGAGATTCCAGTCGAGATTTGCAGGCTGACAAAGCTGGAGAGTCTCTACCTCAATTCAAATACACTTGAAGGTGGGATTCCTATGGATATTGGAAATCTTTCGAGTCTCTTGCATCTAACACTCTTCGACAATCGCCTGAGTGGTGAAATCCCAAAAAGCATTGGGAGCTTGCGTAAGCTCGAAGTCTTCCGGGCAGGTGGGAATCAGAATCTCAAAGGCGAATTGCCTCTGGAGATTGGAAACTGCAGCAATTTGGTGATGTTGGGTCTTGCAGAAACAGGAATTTCTGGCAGTCTGCCTGCGTCGATCGGACAGCTGAAGCGGATTCAAACGATAGCGATTTACACCGCTCTTTTATCAGGTCCCATCCCGGAAGAGCTCGGAAACTGCACCAATCTGCAGAACTTGTATTTGTATCAGAATTCAATCTCAGGTCCCATACCAACTCAACTCGGGAAGCTCCGAAAGCTTAAGAATCTCCTCTTGTGGCAGAACAGCTTGGTGGGTACGATTCCCTTCGAGCTCGGAAGCTGCAGAGAGCTGACAGTCGTCGATCTATCCGTAAATCTCTTGTCTGGCAGCATTCCCAAAAGCTTGGGAAACATTTCAAATCTTCAAGGACTACAGCTCAGCGTCAACCTTATTTCTGGTCCGATACCACCTGAAATTTTAAACTGCACTGCTCTAACTCATCTCGAAGTTGACAACAATGACATCTCGGGCGAGATTCCGAATGAATTCGGGAAACTGAAGAACCTGACTCTGTTCTTCTCATGGCAGAACAAGCTCACCGGGAGTGTTCCAGAGAGTCTCGCCGAGTGCAGAAATCTTCAGGCGCTCGATCTGTCTTACAACAATCTATCAGGCCCAATCCCAAAACAGATTTTCGAGTTGCAGAACCTCACCAAGCTATTACTTATTTCCAATGACTTGTCGGGTTTTTTACTGCCTGAGATCGGGAACTGCACAAACCTTTTCAGGTTCCGAGTGAGCAACAACCGGCTCGCGGGGCCCATCCCCTCTGAGATTGGAAGCCTGAAGAACTTGAATTTTCTTGATCTGGGCAGCAACCGGTTAGTAGGGCAGATCCCACCATCGATCTCTGGGTGTGATAATCTTGAATTTCTCGACTTGCATTCAAATGCAATCGTGGGATCCTTGCCTGAAACACTTCCGAAAAGCCTACAAGTCATCGATGCTTCCGATAACAGACTTTCAGGGACCTTGACTCCCAGTCTCGGGGCATTAGCTCAGTTGACTAAGCTTGTTCTTGGTAGAAACCGACTGTCCGGCAGAATTCCAGCGGAGCTCAGGTCTTGCAGTAAGCTACAGCTGTTGGACCTGGGTGACAATGGGTTTTCAGGTGAAATACCACCGGAATTGGGTCAGATCCCGGCGCTTGAGATCTCTCTCAACCTCAGCTGTAACCAGCTCTCTGGCGAGATTCCGCTCCGCTTCTCCGGCCTCGACAAGCTTGGGATCCTCGACCTCTCTCACAACGAGCTCACAGGCAGTGTCGATGTGCTCACCACGCTTCAAAATCTTGTCGCCCTCAACATCTCCTACAATGGCTTCACCGGCGAACTGCCCGACACCCCATTCTTCCGGAAGCTCCCACTGAGTGATCTCGCTGGCAACCATGGGCTCTACATCCCGGGTCGCGTGGGTCCTGCCATCCATGTAGGTCCCACCAGGGAGGCGACAACGGCATTGAAGCTGGCGATGTCCGTCCTTGTCAGCGCCAGCGCTGTGGTAATCCTGCTGGCGCTTTACATGTTAGTCCGCACACGTGTGGGCCACAATGGCGGACTGCCAGCAGATGATGCGTGGGAGATGACACTCTATCAGAAGCTCAACTTCTCAGTTGAGGACATCGTGAGAAATCTAACGTCTGCCAATGTGATTGGCACAGGGAGCTCTGGTGTGGTCTACAGGGTTGCAGTCCCGAACGGACCGCTGCTAGCAGTTAAGAGGATGTGGTCATCGGAAGCTTCGGGTGCATTCCAGTCGGAGATCCAAGCGCTTGGATCAATCCGACACCGGAATATCGTGCGGCTCCTGGGCTGGTGCGCGAACAAGAGCACAAAGCTATTGTTCTACGACTACCACCCAAACGGGAGCCTCAGCGCCCTCCTCCACGGGGCTGGTGCAAAGTGCGTGGCCGAGTGGGAAATGAGGTACGAGATCGTGTTGGGGGTGGGCCATGCGCTCGCATACATGCACCACGACTGCGCACCTGCAATCATGCATGGGGACGTGAAGGCCATGAATGTGTTGCTGGGACCCATGTTTGAGCCATACTTGGCAGATTTTGGGCTGGCAAGGCCTGTGAATGGTGGTGATGATTCTTCCAAATTGGATTCTAAAGCTTCTACTCACATTGCTGGGTCTTATGGTTACATGGCTCCTGGTAATTCTTCTCTCTTTTTCCTCCTAATCTTCATGGCACTGTTTGAGAGAACCTAGAAAATCTTGGATAGGAAATGGAACACTGCTTTCTTCTGTTTGCAGGAAAAAGATGGGTGAATATACTTTTAAGGTTTTCTTTTTTCTTTTTTTGAGAAAATTGAGGTAATTTATGCCACCCAAAAAAGATCTTAAATCAATTTCTAAGGAAAGAAAAGAAAATGAGACTTTGTAATTTGACTTTATTTCCCAATAGTTTCAACAGGAAAAAAAATGCAAAAACAACAAACTTGCTGTTGATATCCACAGTTTTCCATTTATACAGGTGGTTGTTGTTGTCGTTGTGGTTGTTTTCATAACGAAGGCTAACAATAAGCTTAGTTGATTAATCCAATTTTGGTATATGTTTTCAGAGTACGCATCAATGCAACGGATCACGGAGAAGAGTGACGTATACAGCTATGGTGTAGTTCTGCTAGAGGTCCTAACAGGACGGCACCCATTGGATCCATCATTGCCCGGTGGGGCGCACTTGGTTCAGTGGATAAGGGACCACTTGCAAAGCAAGCGGGACCCGTTCGACGTGCTTGACTCAAGGTTCCGGGGCCGACCGGACTCGATAATACAAGAAATGCTTCAGGCGCTAGCGCTCGCAGTTCTGTGCGTTAGCAGCCGGCCCAATGACCGTCCAACGATGAAGGACGTAGTCGCGTTGCTTAAGGAGATTCGACGTGTGGAGATTGAACGGCGATCAGAGGCGGATGCGTCGAAGGGTGAATCAACAGCTGTGGCTTCTCCTACAGCTAGGAGGATGGTTTTGCAAGGCTCTTCTAATTGCTCCTTTGCTTTCTCTAATTCTTCAAGTTATTAGTTGGAAATGAGAGTGATTCAGGGAAGGAGATGTATGTGCACTGCACACCATGCGTACTGTAAGAGGACCCAACAAAATGGCAGAAGGTTGACAAAGTTGTGATGATATCGTTGAGAATAACAAGAAAATCATGAGAAATTGTCGAGATCTAACTGTATGGCATGAAAGTGAAAAACCATGTGTAGTTTCTCTTATTGGGTCCTTGTAAATTTCAATAAAAATAATTTTTGGTGTATTTCTTATTTGTTGAGAGGAATGGTTATGATGCTCTGGCAGCAAGTGGTGGACCATTCTCATGCAGGCATGCGCTACATGCATGTACTTGATAAAGACCATCCATATTGCTGGCCCACTTTGGACAAGGTATCCCAAAACAGTTACGTATCGGCTGATACGTAACGGAAACGGTCATGACCGTTGCGCGTTACAGGGTCAAAACGGCCGTAACGGCCATTACAGAAAAAATGGGCCGTAACGGCCCCGTATAGGACCGATACGGCCCCGCATCGGTCTTATAACAGTTTTTTTCAAAAAATTAAAGAGGGCCGTATCGGCCGATATGGGGTCCATAACGGCCGTTAGGGCCCGTATCATAACGGTAACAGTGGTGGCTGTTACGGCCACCGTTACCGTTATGGGACACCTTGACTTTGGATGGGTCGTGAGGTGGAAAACCACTCCTGATCAAAGAATCCTGACTGTTTGATTGGTGGTCATTGAGTAGACAAATTAGGAAGAAACGGTTAATGACCCAAATACAGTTGGCCACTGATTTAGGATCATCTGACAGGTGTAACATTCTGGCTACTCCCCAGCTACAGTGGGCCCCTCAGTTTGGATGGTCTTAATTGAGTAAACACGTGCTCATGCCAGAGTATATCACATACTTACTCTATAATCCTCCATCCACATCAGTATGCACAGGTGGGGACCATAGTTCAGTTACCTACAATGTTAATCTGGTGGGACCCATACGACCCAAACATCACCTCATTAGAACAATCCTAACCTTTCAAAAGGTGATGTTAAAATAGATGGTTATGGTCCAGTAACCTGAAAAGGGACAAAGATTGAGATGGCCAGAGCTTGGTTGATTTTCAAGGAACAGCCCATCCATGGTGCGGACCCATCAGAACAACGGCTCGGATAACTGAACTATGGACCCCACCTGTACAAATGCAAAATATACACATATTCAGGTGGAGGATAATGCAGCATCCCTCAAATAAAAAAACCATGGTAAAAATTTCAAATACAATAGAAAACCAGGGAAATGAGGTGGGATTGGAATCTTTTCTTTCTTTTTTGGGATGAGGCTGCATTGAAGTGTGCAATTACTGTTGGGTGGAATGTTTTGGGAAGTGAGACTCTGAGAGAGAGAGAGAGAGAGAGAGAGAGAGAGAGAGAGAGAGGCTGAGGTGTGGAAGTTGGTGCAATGATTGGGGGTGGGGGCTTTGGACAATTTCAATAGTTAATGATAAATGTTCTAGTGCTCTTAGAGCACCATAAGTTATAGTGCTCCTAATTGCATCAGTTCACTTGGACGGTCCAATCCATCGATCTGAATGGTCCGTTAAGTCCAAAACACAATTATTAGTTCCCATTCCAAAATCACACTGATTGGATGATCCAATCCTCTATTGATTTGGCCTCTTTCTTTTTTTTTTTCTACAGTCATCTCCTTTCTCCTAGCAATGGATTAGATGGTTACAATTACCTAACAAAAGTGGTTCTTTAGAATCATAAGCCATCCATGATGGGCCCTAACAAATAGATAGATCAGATTGTTGATTGCACATAGGATTTCTTAAACAGTCTTGACCGTTCCCCCCCCCCCCCCCCCCCCCAATAAAAATAAAAAATAAAAAAATGATCAAATGGTTAATGTTTGTCAGATCCCATGAAATATGCTCTGGACCTAATGAACAGTCCAGATCAACAGAATGGACTGTGTCCCCATGGAACTAGGAGCGCTGTAATACTGAGAGCCCAGAAGTTGTTCTCATATTTAATAACTGATGTTTGAGAGAGAGAGAGAAAGAGAGAGAATCAAATGAAGGCTTCCGTCTGTCTTTCCAGCAAAGCGCTCTCATGTGGCCTCATGCTGCCAACCTTACCGGCCTCTTCAATGCAGAAAGATGCATGTGAGGAGAGAGAAATAGAAAGAGAGACTTCTTGCTAAAGAATACTACTCTAGATTACTATAATACTCATCTCAGAGAGAGAGAGAGAGAGAGATTCGCAAAGGGAACCTAAGGTACTAACCCTTTCTTTAAAAGGTAGATGGTCCCAAGACTCAGAAAATGTACAGTTTTCTGAGGCCCATGATTGAGAGATCCACACCACTGATCTGATTGGCCCCTTATATATATGTATGAAAGATGCATCGGACTGGAAAGATCCTAGCCCTTAGACCAACAATTTGAAATCTTACGATCTTCCAGTTTGGGAGATTTTTTATGTATCCCCTATCTACAGAGGTGAATATCAGATCACTTGTCTACGACAACCACTACCAGACAACAGGCTCCACATGCATTGAGTTAAGAGCCAGAGCAAATTCCACATGTGCCAAGGCTTGGGACCACTTTAACAAAGGATGGTTTAAGTCATAGAATTTTGGTAACTCAATTCCAGCTCATCCAAGTTGACAGTTGACTCGACTCAGCATGACTCGGTCAACTTTACTTAGCATGACTTGAAGCACGTTCCAATGCAAAAGTAAAATCATCGTTTGCTTGTTTATAGAGAAATGCACCAATGCTCTTAGAGCACGATAAGTTATAGCACTCCTAGTCACATTGGGACACTTAGTCCAATTCACTGATCCAGACTGTTCATAATGTCCAACACACATTTCAAACGTCACACCAACCTAACAAATATCAACCATTGGTCAATGGCCTTGTAGCAAAAGTATACCAAGGGTGTGTTTGGATGCAGTATCAAATTGAATTACAATTATTAGCCTAATAAAGTATAACAAATGAAATTGGGATTTCCTTAGCATTCATACCAAGGTTTTGGCTCCAATCGTGCAATCACGTTGCCTTCAAGTCGCACATGAAAGAGATGTAACTGCAATTTGAGGGCTATTTCCATCAATAAAAATGCTGGGAAGTGACTTCAAATTTTGTCACTTCCTCTTTGCAAACCACTTTGTTTGTGCATCCAATCGCAGCCTTTGAATTTCAATACTCTAGAAGAAACAGAGAAAGTAGAGAGAAACCTCTCAATTTCAGTCTCTAGTTACTGTAGAACACACGGAGACACTAGTAAAGGAGAATGATAGGAAACCTTGGACAAGAACTATGAATTCAAAGACCCTAGATAGAAGGTGAATCCCCACAAACAAATCAGATTGTTAACGGGAAGGCTTCATGGCACTAACATGCTGCAGTAATTGAAAGACTTTGAAGGCTTCCATGTTCTTCAAGAAGCCAACCAAACAGCTAACTGTGTGTGAAACAAATAACAGATACGAATGGAAAGAGAACCGGCTCGATGCCAATATTAGCTGAAGTTCCTCTGATTAGTAAAACTATCATAAGAGTAACAGCCCATTTGCATAGAGTTTAGAGATATCCTAATGCATGCCTATGCGTGGAAGATTGAAATGCATGCTCTGACCAAGATATTTCACGCAAGATGTGGGTCCCAATGAACTTCCAATAAAAATTGTCAACAATCAGAAATATACATTTTCAGTTGAACGCATGTGATAAAATCCATGATGATGCTAGATGAAGCCGAATCATGTATATAGATTACATGAGAGTCAATACACATAGGCATAAATATACATTTGCATGTCAGATGGATGGCAAGCACGAATTGAGTAAGATGAAGCTACAGGAATGGGATGAAAGATTCTCAAGTCGTCAATTGTTATGCCCATATTTCTCTAATCAATCCAACATTATGAAGGAACTAAAAAATGTGACAATCAACGACCATGACCATTAATCACAAGTGAGTGGGCATTGAATCATTGGCGGGCCAGTTGGGTTGTTTGAATGTTAAAATGCTCTAGGGTGGATATTGGGACTCCAACTTCCTCATGATGAAGTTGGTAACTTGCCAATTAAACCCGCGGTACTGCAGCCACCTCACAATCCTTGATTTACGTGTCTCAAGCGGCGCATCTTGACCCCGCAGCCATTGTTTGGAGGCCTGAGTTAAGAGGCGATCCATCGAAACCTTTGACATGCCTAGCAACATGTCCTGGTTCCCATCTGAGTCATTGTTTTCAAACACCTGCTTCATCGCCTTCTCCGCATCTGCTTCACTCACACCCTTACGAAGAAGTGCCTGATCCAGAAATGCCCCACTTCTTGGTTTGAAACATTTTCATGATAGTAGTTATAATTAAAAAGTTATATAGAAGTCCCTAATAACATCAGTTTCACTTTCATATTTGTAACTTGAAACAAAGACATGCATGTCAGTGTTTGACATGAATGGGGTGTTGGACAAAATAACTTCATGAAGTCCAATACGCAGACACGTTTATAGAGATACACTCAAGTAGTTAACTACTACATTTTAATAGTATAATGTGATTATTTATGACATTTGCTGATCCCACATCCATCTTGCTCTACAAACCAGCAAACGTGTCAATTTTCCTTTGTAAATTGTGGTTCTTGCACACTCAATGGCTCACGGCAAAGATACTGTAGAATGAAGAATTAAAAATAAAATAAAAAAGAGCCGCCATTAATTGATTTTCAGCAGGATCTGCTCAAGGCCAACCCAAAATTCTTGCAAACCGACTCCAAAAAGGCCGATGAACTAGGGATCAAGGAGCAAGTGCCTCAGCAATGGGGATGGAAGGTGTTAGGCACCCACCCGCAAAATGAGTTCTCTACTCCGTCAAAAAACGAAATCATGCCCGCAATTTTGGCATGATTTTTTCAAAGATCTGAGGCAAATGAAAGTGAACTGCAATTAAAATGGAAAAGATAAGACTTATTGACGTGTGGAATTGTTTCTGAATGGCCAGGATGTTAATCAACTTGCGCTACAACAGAGGGTCTGGCTTGCTTCTTTTGAGCTTGAAGTTGCAATTGGAACGGATGGATCTCAAGATCTTTCTAACTATAGTTGCCGGAGATGTGTCTCAAAGCTTATAGGCAAGGCATACTGCTTATCATTCTCAGCTGAGAAATCCTCCAAGTACTCTAGATCTGAATTGAAAACCCTTTGGTTTCTTCTCTGATCTTGCTGAATTGTCCTTCTTGTTGCAGAATTTTTAGGTTAAGGGCTGGTGAGTGGCTGTGATAGTTGTTCTCCTTAGGCTTAGGCTTGAGAATTCAAGGATGCAAGACCCCTTCTGAGAGAGAAGGGTCTATTCCTATAGAGCTAGTTGGCTAAAGAGGTACTTCAAGGAACCAAAATGGCTTTCTAAAAGGTAGGCAGCTCAGGGATGATAGATAAATGTCACAAGAGGAGCTGTTGATGCGGAAGTTGGACGGTAATTTAAAAGAGAGGGAAATTTAGTGATAGAAAAGCTAACAAGAGAATTCAAATTTGGAGGGACGAGATGAAGCCACATGTCTAAATCTTGTTGATTGGAGGGTAGATCAGGAAGTTCCAAAGCTAGTTGGATGGGTAGTTTGCATAATTCAAGGATGGGTAGGGAGCTAACTAGGAGCTGTAAGGTTGAATGATTCAAGTTTTTGGAGGGAAATGGAGTTTATGATTTGAGTGTTCACAGATCTGGTAAATTCTGCTAAAACACTACAGAGAATTAGCGCAAACCCTCCAGTCATCTCAACCACAACTTCATGCTTGAACTTGGACCTTGAATCAGCATGATCTAGGGCTCACTGGAAAGCTTATCCAATGGGCTTAAATGGTCCCAAAGATCATGAAAATCAGAAACAGGAGTCTGGAGTAACTAGAGCCCGAAAATAGCAATTTTCAGCGAGTGTTGCCTGGGTGGTGGAAATAGTTTATCCACCAACCAGGGAGCACAATTGTTTTTAAGTGGCTCTCCATCCGGCAGAAGAGTTATCTCCGCCACCCAGAAAGCTCTGTTGAAAATGTTTCTTCTTAGTTAGGATTCCCACCAGATACAGAGACCCATTAAAAATGTGTCTGGGTCCCAGACCGACTGTGTCTCACATTTACCATCTCAAGGAACAATTATTATGGGACTTTTAGCAGGCTTTAGGTGAGGGTTTACGCATGGGTTTTGAGTAGGTTTAATAGTATTTTATGTAGTTTTGAGTAAATTTTGGGTTGGTATTCTGTTAGGTACTTACCAACATTTCTGCAGCAAGAAGGATTCAAACAAAACCCTCCTGCAAGGTTACAACAATTAATCAAGGCAAACAGTTGGGATTTCACATGAGTTGGGGTGTCCACAGCCATGCATGTATTGGATAGTATAAATTACAAAACAAGGATTATATGTTTCCCTCAGGTATGTGTGTTTTCTTCAATGTTTTAAATATCGTTATCGCATAATGTATCGCATCCTTGGGATACGGATACATATCGGTTATCGCATAGGATATATTGGTTGTATCGCATAAAGTATCGTTGTTGTTGGGAAACATGGGAACATTGGGAAATTGGTCTAATTTTTCAATGAAACTTCAGGGATTGTTGAAAAAGACATCAATACATACTTAGAAATCAAAACATTACAAAAAAAAAAAGTGCACATAATACGGGTTTCCTTTGTATGGGGTTCTAATATATGTGTTGTCTAACTGAACTGATGCAAGTATATTCAAAGTCTATTCATATAATTTATAAACATAAGAAGACATGTATGGAAACACAAGCAATACATTCAAAAGTAAAAGAAGAATCACTAGATCAGGTTACATACATGTTTGATTTTGTGTTTGGATACAAAAATTGCTACTGATTTGCGAGAAATTGAGAAATTTCGATTTTTCCCAATTTTCCGCAACTTGGCCTGGCCCATCTCCCCCAAATCTCGAAATCAAAGGCTCCAAATCCATGATTTTTCATGGAAAACATGCAGAATCATAGATTTGTAACCATTTGACACTGATTTGATGTGATTTATAGAAAAAAAGGATCAAAAATTGAAAATGCTCACCGGATCGGATAGGTGGGATATATCAGCACTACCTGTGCGTTTCATATCGAATAAGTGGGATACAAGATATATCGGTCGATATCGTCAATACTTTCGTCAATACTTAAAACACTAGTTTTAGTTTACAATATACTTCCAAGATTACCAGGAATTTCAATATTTGCGTATTGGGTTTCAGGCTTGATTTTCAATTTATCCTCAAGCTCGAAAAGATATTGCACAAAGCTACTAAATTGCACACAGGGCAGTTTTGGGTAAAAGATCAGACCAGGCAAGCAATTGTTCATGTGTGATGTATGGGTAAGAAAATGAAAGAAACCCTTGCCTAAAACAGGGGAAAAAAGAACATTAAATGGAGTATGCACTCACTTGTTTGATCCGCCTTGGCCCCCAACTCAAGCAATGCCATTTGGACTGAGAAAATGATTCCGCATATAAGTAATCATTAAGCATCCCCCTACAAGGAAACAAGAAGTTCGAAATTCAAACTACTTCCATAAATGTGTATGGCTGTATGCATGCTTGTACTTGGCCATGCCAGCATTTCAGGTGAGACATGTACAAGATATACTATGAGATACATGGATGGATAGGGGGGGGGGGGGGGGGGGGGGGGTGAAATAGTATAAGCAGGTTGAATAGACTAACATTCCAAGTATCCATATACACTTGAAATGAAGGGTGCTGAGGTTCCAAATTTCAGCTCTAAAGTTTTGTTGAGGACAATTGTGCAGATGCTCCCTCTTATGGATGATAAAAGAGCAATCGGTTTCGAATAAATTTTCTCACAACCTAATCCCAACAATCTTTGTTGCATGATATTCACAACAATTGTCTTTCAATTGCTACAATTCCGGTTTATTTTGATTATGATGTCAATGAGACAATATTTGCGCCCAAAAATGTCTTGTCATAAGGCTTTCATTAATTCTAGGAAACAATGCATTCCAGGTTGTGATCTGGCACAAGCTCTGAATTACAATCCTAGGGAAAAAAAACCCTTGATAAAAAGGTAAAAACTAAGAGACTAGCCTATTATGTGGTACAGAATAACATTATACAAATGATGCACGAATCCTTATGTTTATCCTTCGTCTTCAGAGTATCTGAATCCAAGGTATTCCGTAACAGTAATGGTGACCATAACAACCACCACTGTTACCTTTACGATACGGGTCATAATGGTTGTTATGGCCCCCATAATAGCCGTTACGACTCTTTTTTATTGAAAAAAAACACCCGAAAATCTGTATGTCTCGTAACGTTGAAAAAAAAAAATCTGAAAAACATATATTTGCCTCATAACAGACCATTACAAGGTTGTTACAACCTTTATAGGGGGCATAACGGGCCATTAACGATGGTTACATGTTATGTTTTTCCATAACAGCTGATATGGCCATTACAACCCCGTAACGGGTAACGGCTGCCACCATTACCTTTATGTAACGGCCTTTACGGCCTTGTAACAGCGTTTACAACAAACTGTGTCTGAATCATCGATCAGGCTAAAGCATTCTAGTACTTCATAAGCGTGATAGCCTTTGGTATTTAGGCATCTCATACGACCATCTAGGCGTCGGGATACTAGTAAAGGATATGTATTGTACTATTGTGTACCTTGAGAGGCATCCGCTTCAAATAGCCGTGTAGCCTTGTGCGTACACTACCCTGTATGGAAATTTCTTGCAACACTGTCATGGTTGGGAGTTACAGTTCTAGCATTATCACGTCTCACATGCTAGATTTGATAAAAAGAGTGCACTTGGCAGCACACACGACAGAGAATACGACCTAGTTCAAGGGGTGTGTGAGACCACTAGGGAGAGCGGAACATGGCTTTGAGCTTTGGGGGTGCAACTTAGGTTGGGTCAACCGGAACCTGATTAGCATAACCCAAACTTTAGGTCATCTTTGGTTGAGGTTGAGTTGGGCTTGGGTTGAAAATCCTGAACCTAGCCCAAGTTGGGTTGGGTTTGGGTTTAGTCCATGGGCAATCCGACCCAACCCAAATCCAACCTTATATGAAGTCCATATAGATGAGAGTTATAACTAATATACATGGTGCAAACATAAAATCATGCTCTACATAGAAAATATGGTTCATGGAAGTTTGATTGGCATGATTAGCAAATCACCATTGATTCATAGCATGTGCACATAGTGCACCACTCAATAAGTGCACAGACCTCTAACGTGTGTGTTGTCTGTCGAGATCTCTATCACGTGTTCCACCCTCTCACATGAGGGGCTCTTCAATTAACCGTTCACCAATCATGACTCTCTTAGAAGAGTTTGTTTTGCCTCTGTAATAACTCATGATCTAGGGTATGTTACCACCCACTAGGGCCTACATGCTAAGTAGTCTGATAAACCGGCCATGTTATGGACTTTAGGCCATATGGGCCACCATAATCAACTTACATTGACTGGATGATGATGACCATCACAATCAGTAGATGAATTTAGGACAATGACGTGAAATATTTTAATGGCTCTTATTCAATCTAAAAATCAAAGGTTTAGATCATAAGTGAAGACTGATTATGGGGCAATAGCTTACTTGCATTAGCAACAATAATACAGGCGGTTCAAATCATCAGACAAAATGAGTGACTTTAATGTAGTTATTTGATGA